>NDGN011475369.1:0-15504 GCA_002564285.1 Tympanoctomys barrerae
AGAGATCAAACTACGGTCCCTGCGCTTGCCTAAGCTTGCCTAAACAAGTGCTTTAGACCCCTGAGCTATCTCATTGGCCCCATATTTTTATATATTAATGAACATTCACCCTTTTCTTTTCTATTTTATTTGAATTACAATATTTTGACAATTTTATTATAAATTTTGAGGAATATAAATGATAAAATTCTTTGTAACATTTCTTTAAGGCATGCTCAAAGTAACATTGTGAAGTCATAGTGTATACATATTTGTAACAGTATATATTAATATATTATTTTCTAGAATATTTTAGCAATATACATTTTTCTATTTTTCAAAATCTTGTTTTTTTTTCTTTTCAGATTTAATAGTCCAAGGCTGTAGTTTCAGAGAGAATGTCTATAGTATGAGAGGGCATGGTTCACTTTTATATGCCAGACTACCTATATCTATAAATTATTTAAAAAGTGATGACTATTTTAACATCGTAATAGAGAATTATATATTTTCATTCAGAAGGTTATCTTATATTGTCTAGTAGTTTTAAATATAATTAATACTATAAAGATGCTCAAATTTATGTCTCAATTTCTTTTTTTTTTTTCTTTTTTCTTTTTTTGTATTGTAGGGAAGGGTCTGCAGGGTGTTCAAGGTCTTATTACTAGATCAGACTTGTAGTGATCCACCTATTAAAGCCTCCCAAGAGCTGGAATTATAGGCACACACCACCACGCCCAATCTCAATAGCTTTCTCAGCTTGCCCCGGGGGCAGGGACCACACAGCAGGCCCCTGGGATCAAATCCCAGGCCCCTGTGGCTGGTTGCAGGTGCTTTAATCTGCTGAGCTATTTGGGCAGTTCTATGTCTATTTCTGACTTCCCCCATCCATTCCATTCTTGGTGGAAAATTCCTTTTCAGAATCTCAATATGAATATCGGTTGAGCAACCAAACTCAACAAATCCAAAGCAAAGTTTTGGAATTTTTCTTTCTAGGTCTATTCTTTAATAGATTTTTTTCATAGTAATCAATGATAGTCTCAGTCTTCTGCTCTTATTTCCTACTGTCTGTGATGCTTCTTTTTCTTTTATATTCTATTTTGGATTGATCAACAAGCCTTGTTGTGTGTTTCATCAAAATAGTACACATGCACTATTAAACCACTGTGTAATGCCTGGGTCATCACCACTGCCAAATACCATTGAAAAACAATTATCATTTCCATAATTGTTGCCAAAGACTTTCAAATTGTCTTGCTAAAATTACCATGGTTCACTTGCAGTCTATTCCAAAGCAGTAATGTGCTGGGAAACTGTTGATGTTTTGTCACTCCTCTTCTCCAAGTCCTGCAACGCTGTGTAATCAAATTCCACAGTCTTTGCATGACCTGCAGAGTCCTTCCTGATCTTGCTTTACTTCCTCTTGGGGAGCCTCTGTAACTTCTCCTACCTGTGTTCATGAGGCTAACTACCATGTCGTCCTCTTCTCTGCTAATAGAACCCAAAAGAAACACTTTTATGAATGTTCTTAGGAAAATGAACCTATTCTTCAGCTCTTACCTGTCCAGTCCTGTGAGCCTTCAGCTCTTTACTCAAAAGCAATTTCACTTTTCATTTTAAATATAAAATCTCAGTAGCTGCACATACAACTGACATAAAGTTTTACATTCTTCTCTGCTTCATCCTCTGCATTACTATATGGCCATGCGATATCCTTCCCCAGTTCCTCGGGTCTTAGCACTGCTACTGTCATGTAAGAATCATCAGCAGTACATATTGCTGGATATAGTCATGATCTATCTAGATATCTATATATTAATGAAAATTGTAGTTTTACCATGTGTTAAAAATCATAGAGTATTTACATTTTAAAATGTAGTAAATAAAAATAGCCACTTAAAATTTTTAAGCTAATTTGAGATCTAATTTCTGAAGCCATTTCTTCAAATTTTTATTTAAAATTTTTATTTTTCATTTTTACAGTGCATAATATTTATATTCCATGTGTGGACTTGGTGTGTGTTGGTACTCAACACAACCTCATTCTCTCTTTATCCCCTTTCTGTCCCTCCTCCTCACCTTGCTCTATCTCTTGATCTCCTTCCAATTTGCAAAAGATCTATCACCCTAATATCTATCTCTTCTTTTCCTTTATAATTTAGGATTATTATACAGGACAAACCCTGTGATGTTTCATTGCGTGTTTCTGATTTATTTCACTTATCATGTGCTGTCAAAGAACATCCATGAATAAAGTTTACCTGTTTTTATGGCAGAATAGTACTCCATTGTTGGCAATACCACTAATCTGTGGATGGACATTTACTGCTTCCAAGATTTATCTGTTACAAATTGTGCTGCTATAATATGGTGTGCATGTGTTTCCTATGACGCACTTGCGAACAAATTGCTGTTTATTCAAAAAGTATCCAAAGTTTTGATACACTTTAATCCTTGATACATTACAGCCAAAATGAAGAGACCATAATATGCCCATTTGACAATAATAAATGCTTTGTATACTAAAATAAACATTTAACTATATAGATAATTAACTTTTTTTCAAAATTCTAGTTGAAAATATTGGGGCTGGGGAGATGGCTCAGTAGAATAAGTGCTTTCCTGGCAAGCACAAGGGCCTGAGTTCAACCCCTGGTTCCACAAAATAAATAAATAATTAATTAATTAAACTATAGCAAATGTGTCTATGATCTCCTAAACAAAGGAAATCTCTCATGATACAATAAGGTTTATATTATTATAGTTCTTTTACTTTCTGAATAATAATGATTATCCAAATGCATTTTACTTTAAATTTATGTGATACAAATTTAACAATGCCAACAACTTTTCTCTAGCTAACTTTAATGCCAATGGAAAAATGTGTGTGTGTGTGTGTGTGTGTGTGTGTTTCAAGCCTTTGCACACATCAAATAAATTCAGAACAGATTACAGTGAAGTAGATACAAGTTGAATTTATTTGAAAATGAAATAACTTAAACTACCTGCTGTGAAACAATCATTAGAGTATGGGAAAGTCTGTTGTTCTGTTAAGTTTTGCTTAGTATCTAACTCATTATAAATTTACCCATATTTTCTTTAATTTGGTAGCCTTTACACATCCCCATCTTCTTCTGCCTTTAAAAATAAGTGAACCACAAACTTTTGATTATGATCTCATAGCCATTAAAATGTGGAAAATATAATCTCAATTTAAAATTAACTCTTTCTCTTTAGGTTGAAAAGTGCTTTGAATTGCATACCTTCTCTTAACCACAGGTGATATTTCATAAGTTTAAAGTACATTTTTTTAACAGGGTACTTTCAAATAATTTTCTATGCCTTCATTCAGCAGGTAACCCAAACCTTCATAATCCCCAAATGCTGCACTTCAAAGTTATTCTAGGAAAAAAATATTGAAAAGAACAGCCTCTCTTTCCAGTTGATTTAAAACATCACTAGCTTATGGTCAGTACACATATGGAGTTACTTTTAAAAAGAAATCTTGGAATATTGCCAGACTCCATCCAGGAAAGGTTTTTCTCCAGAGAGAGCTAAAATTCATTATCTGAGCTTTGGGACAACTATGTTTCTTCAAACTTTGGACACATCTTTGTTCCTCCATGATTAGTGATAGGAGTTTGCTTTTTAAAAGAGACTACTCACTGTGGAAGAGAGTCTGAAGAAACCAAATGCTTGCATTGGTTTGAACTGGAATTGATTAGCAATTATTTATTTAAATATTGATTTGCATGATAATATTAGAATGCACAATGGGGAGTGATTTTAAACTAAAATTACTAAAAATCATAACTCATTAGATATTTGTAAGTAATATTATCTTAAAGTTAGATTATGAACTATTTGTCTTATTAAATGGTTGGATTCTATCATTTCAACTTCTTGGAATACTCTTTTTCCAGGAAAAAAATCACTTGCTATCTGAGAGCAATACAGTTATCTTATTATCGTTATTAGCAACCATTTCAAAGATTTATATTTATTTTTGATATTCAAAATGAGGCTACAAGGTAGCAACAGAGTTACAAAATCAGGGAAGAAAATTGATATCAACATATTAATTTTAGTAATAATCAATAACATCCTATTTTAAAATATTACAAGGTGGCAATTATTTTCTAAATTACTTATATTTTTCCAAAGGATAGATTAGTTTTTCTGACTAATGAAAATGAGACCCTCATAATTGAAAATGAAAATCCTAGGAATATAAACAAAAATTAATATATATTAATATAAAATAAATTAAATAGATGCAGACCATGTTTTCTCTGAGGAAAATAGTATATAGTGCTACTGTAAGATTCAATGGGATCCAAGAACGTCTTTTAAAAATATCAATTTTATGCATAATAGTGTTTTGTTGTGTGTGGAATAAAAAAAGCTAAGGGTCTCCTTAAACTAAAGAAGAGAAAGTCTGACAAGTGGAGACCATTTTACACCATATGTAAACATTGCACATCATGGGAGTTTCTGACCACTTTGATTTCGTCTATAAAGAAGGCCTGGACACTCCGTGTTGCATGATTTGATAAAGTCAGGAATTGTGAACATAACGATAAATTATTTTAAATGGAACTAAAGCATAAACTTTCTTTTTACAAAGTAATGGTAGAGCTGGGCAGGATTACCTCTGTAAAATGAATTAGAACACTGTGAGCTGCAATATATCAGCGATAAGTCTAGCATGTTTCAGAACTACAGCTATTGGAGAAATGAGTCGGAATCACTTAAGCATCGCAAATCCTGGGCCATATTTTTATTTCCAGCCTTACTTTGTGGCTCTTCCAAGTATGAAGCGCCAGTTGATTTCAAAGGCAGTAGATGAGAGATAGAGAGGAGAAAGGATTGGTCTACCTCGGCAATTTATGATCCCTCTAAGGCTGCTGATTTTGAAAGAATATGGAGACCCTCGCGTCTGAGCTGAATAGATCCAGCTCCTCTTCTCTATCCCATTCCCAGGAGGTACCACAAGCATTTATCCAGTTTACCATAGCAAACGACTCTCCATGTCCAGAAAATTACAACACTCTTCCTCTCTTCACTCTAAGGAGTCATAAAAGCTAAATTAAACATAACTGTCTAAAGAATTATTTTCAGCAATGTTAGCATTCTAGCAGGGGAAATCAGGAGAACTATATGATTTGAATACATTTATAATGTTAGACACAATTGTATTTTATAATATTTAAATGTCATCTTAAACTTATTTTGTATTTATTTTTAACAATATTTAATGTTGTGCTGGATTCAGCAATGCATAGATTATGATATTTCAATGTTGAATTTTAAAGCTGTGCCATTTAAAAACTATTTTAAGGGTGTAGAGTAAACCTATGTTTTATATTACTTAAACATATGTGTTTCTGATTCTCAACACTGTTCATTTTCTAAGTAATACTTTTCTGTGTCTTTTCTGCATAATATATTTTCCTTTATAGAAGTCATTTCCATTTAAATAGAGTATGTATTTGCATTCATTTATAATTCTCAAGTGATTATATTACACTATATATAAGTGTAATATAATCATATATATAGTGTAATATAATCACTCGAGAATTATAAATGAATTATATAATATGTTTGGGATCCAAAATATCTTTAACCTATATAACTGCTAAGATTTATCAAATGAATAAATGATACTATTATAATATCACTGTACTATTATAATATCACTTCCTTTAAAATCAGTAACAAGAAAATTATTATTAAAAGGAATAAGTTGAATTAGCAAACCTTCGATGTATGTAAAAATAGTTAACACCTATTTAAGCATAATATTATTAAGTGAGTATACTGTTATTATATACATCATTTTATGTATTTATTCCAACAACTTTGTGACATAAACATTATTCTTGCCTCATTTTACCAGTAAGAGAGAAAACTTAGTAAATTATAGAAGATGCACAGTTCACTAGGACAGACGTATCTAAATTAAAAGTCTTACATTATTGACTGTGTTTCATAAAATATTTTCATCTGAGAAAATAATTATGATTTCTCAGTAAAGAGGGTACAGCTGTTCAATAAATGCTTATTTAGTTCTATTTATAAATATATATTTTTGGAGGATTTTATTCTTTAAAAAAAATTAAAAAGTAAAAAAGAATCATTAGCAGAATTAGAGATTTCACTAAACAAAATGATAGGAATTAAACAATGGTTGTTACATTGTGTACTGTTGTCTTAAAATTAGTTGTTCAGGTTACCAGATGTAACAAATTGGTCAAAGCATTAAAAAGAATAAAAAAATAACTGTCCATTTCAATAGACCAGTAGAAATCAGCAGTACAGTTTTCCCAACTTTCCAGTCTATATGCATATAGAAGGAAGGGGGTGGTGGTGGAAAGCTGCAACTTCTGACTTCCTATTTTAATATATATATTTTTTATTATTTTAGGGAAGGGTCTACAAGTTGTTCAGGGTCTCATTACTAGATAGGACTCCTAGTGATTCGCCAGTTTACAACTTCCCAAAAGCTGGAATTACAGATACGTGCCACCATGCCCAGCTTTACTTGCCATCTCAGCGCGTCCTGGGGGGCGGGGCCAACTTGGCAGGCCAGGGAATCAAACCCCTGGCCCCTGCACCTTCTTGCAGGTGCATTAATCTGCTGAGCTATTGGCCAGCCCTTGACTTCCTATTTTATATCAGCCAAGAACGGAATGCTCATGGAGATAATCTAGCTGTGATTACAGTCTTCTAGGGCAGAGATGGACAAATGTTTTCTATAAAGGGCCTGAGGTAATACTTTTAGTGTTGTGGGTCATACATTTCTAAAAACTACTTGTTTTGCTTTTTAGCAAGAATTTTTAAAAATTTTCTTGCTTAAAAAGAATGGGGCTGGGGAAATAACTCAGTTAATAAGCGCTTACCTGGCAAGTGCTAGGGCCTGAGTTCAATTCCTAGCTCTGAAAAAAAAAAAGTAAAAGAAAGAAAAAAAAATTGCTGGCGGGAGTGGTGGGGACAACAACAATGACTTTACTCCAATAAATATTTATTTATGGATATAGAAATTTGAATTTCAATCATTTTCAGGTACTAATAAATATTAGTCCTTTTCTGATTTTTTGAACTAGTTAACAATGTCAAAATTGGCTTCCAGGGAATAGCAAAACAGGCATCAGCTCTCTGTGCTGAGTTTGGCAACTACTGCTCCAGAATTGCTCTGTAACTAAGCACACAAATTTATCTAATCCAAATTTAAGTGTATGGTAAATATAAAACATAACAAATATATTTAAAAATTAGTGTAAAAACATTAATGTCTCTTTTACAATTTTAAACTTTTTATATTGAAATAATTAGCACTTGATACACTGGTTAAATATTGTATTAAAATTAGGTTCACTGACTTCCAATACTTTTCTTACCATCTATAAGAAAATTTAAAATTACACATGTGGATCTATAGGTCTACAAATCCATGCAAAATATAGATTTATATCTATATATTATTCTGCAGTTTCTAAAAGGTGACAGCAATTGGAAACAAACTGGAATCTACTGTTTACTCACAACACTATTGCTTTATTAAAAATTAAGAATGATTAAAATAATTAGGTAAACATTTTTTAATGTTGATCAAGATTTCAATGTAGAATGACTATGTGTATGTTTTCTAAACTAAATATGTAGCTGATTAGAGGATGGCTTGGAAATTAGAAATTTTTCAATCTCGGTAAAAAATAAAATATAACTTGTAATTTTTTCTGTTTTAATTCTAATTTGTATTCTCTTTAAAAATAAAATATATAACAGGACAACTGTCAAAAGTGTTATTTTAGAGGTCAGCTAAGGTCAGAACACAAGGGGCCGCACTGGCCATTCTGAGCATTTTAAACTTTATCCCAAGGACGAAGTCACTAACAAGTTTTAATGAGGCAATGAGCAGTATAAAATCTTCAGGACATGTGACAGGCTAAATGACTACTGGGATGAGGAATCGGGAGTGTCTACGTCTCCAGCTTGCGTCACAGGCCAGGAAAGTGTCATCGGTTCCATGGTCTTACTGTTACGCAGGCGTCAGACTCAGACTGAGCAGCGACTCCGCCCTCCAGATCCCCAGCTGGATGATGGCCACTGTGGATGCTGGCTCTAACGCTGTGAGCCTCGCTGCTTTACATATTAGATATATTCGGGCACAATGTATCTATGTACCCATTATGCCCATTTGTATTAAGAATACTTTCTGTACAAAGAATGTGTGTCTTCTTTGATGTGAACTCATTTATGACTGTTAAAAATTCACCTTTTATGATTAAAGTTGAAATTATGAACCATTTAGCATACTTCCATGAGCAAAGTTACCACCATATTTATTTGGAAGAATTCTGACGAGCTAGCAAGTAGAATATTTTTCAGTGCCTACTCTGTGAGTTAAATAAATCTCTGATGACCAGATGCTTCTAAAAATAGAATTTATATTTAACATACATAACACTGTGTTTCATTATGGTAGGCAAGGCAGAGAGCTTAGAGCTTTAAATGTCAATTGACATCTCTTGTGGCACATCATACAAAGTTACAAGCCCACACCAGAAGATTACACAATGTTTTAACTAGTGTTATTCTCTTATTATATTACAATTTTGTTTCATTTTTTCATAAAATTAGGAAAATGATGTTTCCTAGCTGGGTTGAAACATCATAGTTGGCACACAGCTATAATATCAACACCTTAGGAGGCTGACACAGAAGGATTATAATTTTGAACTCCGTTAGGCCAACTTCATAGCTTAAACACTGTGCCAAAATAAAATAAAATAAAATAAAATAAAAAAAAAAATAAAATAAAATAAAATAAAATAAAATAAAATAAAACAGACTTAAGGGTTTAGTTTATTGTGAAAGCCCTGAGTTCAAAGCACTGCTTCACCAAAAAATGGTTTGTTCTCTTCTGTTAGTGACACAAACATCTACGTAGTACACAGTAAAAACAAAACAAAATAAAAACTCTTTTTGCTCACTTACTAACTTAATACTTCACCCTCCTTTGCACTCAAATACTTCATATTTTTTTCTGCCGCCACTTTCCTGTTTTCTAACTGTTTCAATTGCCTTTGTTACCTCCATTTCAGGTATGATGTATGGGTGATCTTTTTTTCTTTTTCTATAAAATTTGTTTTTCTGTGACAGTATGTGCAGAAGAATTTTGTTAGAAAGCTTTTTTTTGATGAGTAAACATGTGAAGGAGTTGGATAGGAAAAGAATGAAATCTACCTACTGAGCTTATTGATTATACTTCAAAGATTGCAATGTTATTGCGCTGGTGGCGGTGACGGTGGAGGTGGCGGTGGCGGTGGCGGTGGCGGTGGCGGTGGAGGTGACGGTGCTAGTGGTGGTGGTGGTAGGGTCTCCTTATGCAATTCAGGATGGCCTTGAGCTCACTTTGTAGTCAAGGCTGGCCTTAAACTTGAGTGCTCAGATTACGGGCGTGTGCCACCACACCTTCGTTTTGTAATACCTAAGTAAGATTTTCTTTGATGAAATATTTCCATTTCTTAGAAATTTGGCCAAGTACTTATATTTCAGTTGGATTTCACAAAATTTGGCCAACTACTTAGTTATCTGACTTCAAAATATTTACCCATCTAATTTATCTTCTTTTTCGTATCTCCTAGACTATATATTGTGATATATGGCAAAAATAGAAGATTCTGTAGAGAAAAAATAAAATACAGTGAATTTGAGAAGCATAATTCATCAAGGTTTATCCATGCATTTTGTAAATGTGAGACTGCTGGATAGCAAAAGGAAATAAGAAAAAGTTATAGTTGAAAGTCAGAGATGTAAGGACACATCTTCAAAGATAAGCGAATGGTGATGTCAGCCCCATCTCCAAACTTGGAAGGACTCAGTAGTGCCATATTCTTCACCTTAATTCCATGTGCATTGTCAGGATTATCCAGAGAAATGGAACGCTTCAAATATGTATTCAAATCTAGAGATTAGATTTGTAGTGAGAACTGGCCCACACAGTTTTGGAGGACACAGAGTTCCATGACAGATTACCTGAAAGCAGAGATCTGAGAAAGCAAGTGTTGCAATTCATTTTAAATCTGAAGGGCTGAGGACCAAGAGCTGTATCTGAAGGCATAGAGAGATGGACGCTAAGCTGGAAAAGAAAGGTAAAACCAAACTCACACTTCCTCAGCTAATTTAGCTCTCAAAGGATTACAGAATATCCACACAAAATCATAAGGGTGGATCAAATTTGCTAGTTTATCACAGGGTTTTCCAGCTGCCACAATACTGACCAGTTGTGATTGGCCCAAGGCTTGTTGGCACCAGGGTTGTGCAGCAGGAGGCGACTGGCCAGGGAGGAAGTAGAGCTTCATCTGTTTGTGACCATTCCCCAAGGCTCTGCATTCCTGCCTGTGCACCACTTATGCCAGGTGAGTAAAGGCATCAGCTTACTGGAGGAGTAAGGACCCTGCAGTAAACTGCACATGAAGGATCTGCAGTGTGTGCTCCTAATGGGAATCTAATTCCTTGGGATTCAAAATGGTGCTGCTAATCATGGAAAATATAATTATTATGATACAAACATATACTAATAATAACTAATTCCCTTTACCCTTTGCTTAGCAAAATTGCCTTCCCTGAAACCAGTCCCTATTGCCAAAATGCTTGGAACCCCTGGTCTACTAAGTCAAGTGGTAATCCTTTAATAAAATGTTCACAAACACACTGCACAAACAAAACTATACCAACTATCTAGGCATCTCTTAGGCAATCCATTTCACCAAGTTAAATTAATCATCAGACTTTCAAAGGACTTACCTATGCAAAGCATCTGATGTCTATGCATTAAAACTATTGGAGCAAAGTAGATGAATGTCATATTCTCTGTTCAAAAGTCAGCTGCACGGGGACAGTGCCATTAGTAGCCTAGGCATTCTCCACACTTGTGTCAGCTTCTAGAAGGGGACCCAGTCTACTGAAGCCCTATGTAGCATACCAGAAGTGAGGCTGGGTTTCAGGCAGAGGGCTGCAGAATGAGTTCTTAGTGATGGGCTCTGATTTGCTCACAAATACTTCCTAAGGGAAGCATCACCTTAAGCCCTTCAGCGACTCTCATGAGTAAGGATGTGAGACCATCCAGACAATAAAATCACCTATTCCGCTTCCAGCCTCTCCTGCCTCCTGCTTCAACCTTGCAATGAGGACAGTGGTCACTGAATGCCCCTTATCTAGAAAGTCTATCCACTGATAGACTGTACCATGCTTTAGAGAATTAGCTTTATGTTTGCATAGGAATACAATTTTGATTAATATGTTGAACTATATGTATTCTAATTTCTAAGTTGAGTCTCTAATTCAGAACATAAGATCATGGAAAGGCTTATGTTTTACTCAGCCTGTAGCAAATTCAAAGGAATTTCTAATTTTGATAAAGTTCATAAACTATGTCCTGTACTTAATATACTGTTCATTTAAAGTTTGCTTAAGTCACAGAAAAAAACGCCCATTCAACTTTTGGAAGAACCCATTATATATTTGCAGTTTTTCTATGACTGCCTTTCAGTAAACATTGCTGACTAACTCCAGAGAAGACCATTTTGGGCGTCCAGGTCCTATAAATAGCATCTGTATCCTCACTTCCTTTATGAAGAACCTACTTCTCTGACTTACTTTTGGAGTCAACATACACCTACAACTCAATACATAGCTGCGTGAAAACCAGCATTACAGTGAGATATCTGAAACAGTTCCATTCTTTGAGAAATTTATAACCAAAATTAACCTTTTTTCCTATTTTCTAAAAACTTGTATAGCCAAAATTATCTGTAAGAGCTAAATGCATATACTATATTTGTTATGGTTTAGCTCAGTGCCCTCCACAGTCTCATACACTTGGAAGATGACTGAATTATGGGGCACTGCCAGTGACTTGACATTGAGCTGGATGTGATCTGAAGGGGCTGGTCACAGGGGATCTACCCTGAAAGGGGAAACTCTTTTTTTTTTTTTTCAGACTCATAGTGATCCTGCTGTTTTGAGCCTCCCAAGCACTGTGATTACAGGTGTGCACCACCATGCCCAGTCTCAATCGCCGTCTCTGAGAACCCCAGGGGCAAGGTCGACACAGTAGGCCAGGAATCGAACCCTGGCCACTGCGCTCTGCCTAATCAGTCTGCAGAGCTCTCTGGCCAGCCAAGGGAACTCTCCTTTTGGTTCCACCCCATGCTCTGCTCCCTGGCGGCCATCAAGGGCCCTGCTGTCCTCTGAGCCTGCCCTTCCACTCTGCAGCCTCTCTCTGGAGCCAGCTAGCCACGCAAGGACTGAAATGTCTAAAATGTGAGCAAAGTTAAACTAAATTGTATCAGGTATTTTATTCTAGTAGCTGATTAAGACAATAGTCAACTTCATTTCATTGCAGTTATTCTTACTGGAGTAGTAATCTTTTCTCCTTCCTGGACTGGGCGTGTAAAAGGAAAAAGTGAGGTCAGTTGTTCATAGAAGGTTGAGAAAGGAAAGCACAAAGTAAGGCAATTCAAAGATCACTGACAAATACCCAGTATTTAGCCCATTCCTTGAAATGCCTAGTCAACCTTAAAGCATATTAGAGTTAAGATTTTCAAAAAGCAACCATAACAGCAATAATAGCTATGGCATATTTTGACAGGTGCCCATACAGAGCGAAGCTGCTCACCTCATCTATAAGAGAGAGGAGGAAGGCGCCATGCTCACATCACCCCCTTAAATGACAGAAGCCACATCACCTGAAGTTTCCCCACTAGGTCCCTACCTGTTAAAGGCTCCTTGTACCTTCTAAAGGTACAAGGTCAGGGATTTAGCCTTCACCATTGGAGCCATGGGGGAGAGGAAATTTCAAGAATCCCAGCTGCAGTTTGGCGAGCAGTCTTTGTCTAATAGATTGTTTTTTTAAAAAAATGTTGTTCTTTTTTTTTCCATTCAAAAACATATCCACCCTCCGTCCTAGAGGCTTAGTGTTAAAACTACCTTATGTCACACTACTAGCAGGAAGATTTTTAAAAATGGAATATCACAGGAGTATAAAAGATGTCTTTGGAAAAACAGAAATATTATCAAAGTTATTGTCCTTTAATTTAGTTAATCAAATATTGATAGAGTACTCAGTGTGTATTCTGAGTAATTCTACTCTCAAGAGAGTAAGGGGTGGGAAAAAATGACAGAACGATCTGCCCTTAAGGAATTAATAGTCTCATGAAGAACCAATACACTTTCAGGGAAAAATATTAGGATGAGGACAGTGAAGAGCATACTTGTACATTTTATGAGAAAATTTTCTATTAATGTCATTTTGAGTGTTCTTGAGATGTCAAAAATAATGACTTTTCAGCATGAATCAACTTTTTTTTATCAAGGCTGTGAAAGAAAGAACTTGGGTACAAGTATCTCTGCCTGTGTGTACTTATCCTGCTCAAACTGAAATCACTAGGAAATTTTAAGAATAATTTAAAGTACCTGAGAATCAGCTCTTCACGCATGTAGCATTAAACTTGAAATACTGCTGTGCTGGCCGACATTCCTGTAATAGAATTTCTTTGACTTTTCTTTGAGAAAAAGAAACCTTTTTTTTTTCTTAGGCACTTGATGTAGCACGTTAATTCAGCATTAATTATAGAACATGTCAAACTATATTTCAGTCAAAGCTCCCTCGAAGTCTCCGGAGCTTTCTTAATGACAGTAATTATAGGTCATAAAAAGAGTCGTCTAAAATTAACATTTCTCTCATGTCTTGATAGGAAAATGTAAATGGCTGCACAGTACAGATGTTTTGATTAGTAAAATTTACACTTCCTTTCTTGTTTCAATGCTTGTCAAACTTTAGAATGTTAAACGTAAGGTGCTAAATTTCTCATTGCTTAGAAGAGATAAAGGTGCATCAAACGTGGTTGAGAAGTTCTTAAAATTCTTTACCATTTTGTTTTGCTTTGCTATAAAATAAAAATAAACCAGCAGCTTTTTTCTTCATAAATATAAGAAACATTTGAAAGGATAAACAAAGGGAATTCTTAGCATTTTAGAAAATTTCACCAAAAAATGTAGAGAATGATCTTTGATGTTAGTTTATGAAAAATGATTTATTAGAATGTAGAAAAACACTATGCCAACTTATATGTTGATCTAAGTCTCCTGATAAACCATGTTGTAGCATATACCATCAGAAAAAGCACATAAAACCTGATCTATTCTGAACTGTCAAAATTTACTTACTAGAAAATGAGAATGGAAACATTCCGGTTTAAACAATGTTAATATCATCAAACATCCAGGGAAATATAACAAATTAAAAGAGAATCACTTCAAAGAATAAAAGGCCTACACCTTAAGTAATAATAAATCTAATACTTGACATTCATCTCCCTAGAAAATAAAATTAGATAAACTTTTGCAAGGGCATTGAGAACAGCCAATCCGGTTTATTAATAATTTCCTGTTTTCATATTGGAAGCTCATATTATCTGGCCCCAGCCACGGTAGACCTCCACAGATATTTAATAAAGCTGCCGTCAGTAATCCTCTCTGATTACCTATAACCTTCCAGCTATAACACACACTGTGCTGCAGCTCCACAGAAGGACAGCACGCTGTCACCTGCTATGATGTTTGACAGCTTATTCTGATACATCAGGCCTGTACAAAATTACTTTTCCCAAATCCATCCCTAGTTAATAACCAAAAGCAATAATGGTATTCAGCATGTGTAATACTCAGAGAAGGCAAAATGAGGCAACAGAAGAAGAAGAAGGAAAAGAAAAAGATTAAAGAATGACTATTACGAAAGGTAGATCAAAACAGAGTCTTGTAGCACACAACGTTTCAATTACAATCCCGCACTAAGTGTTCCACACAGCAGTACAAACACCACGCTGCAGGGCCCAGAAACATGGAAGTGCTTTCCTGTTGTATTTACACTCGGTGCTTGATTGTTGTAGTCCATACAGGGCAGTGTTTGAGCATTTTCTTTTTGAATCATCTTTGACATTCTCTTGGGATACTAGGGATGATTTACCTTTAGGAGAAATGTCTAGTTAATAGAAACACATTGTCTAGGGCTCACCTGATGGTTTGTAAGGTTTTTGAAAGGTATTTGCTTATGAAATAGATCAGACTAAGCTTAAGCCAAGTTTACAAGAACATTACAGACAATTTAATAGATTTTTTAAAGAAGATGAAATGTAAAATCTAAGCTCAAAAGTTGTTTATGTGGCCTAGGCAGGGTCTGGTACATTGTATTTTTCATTGAAAACAGGTGAATGATCGTGTGTAAGGTTGAATCTGAATGTGAAAAGAAATAGAGGAAAAGTCTTTCCTTTCTTCATTTCCTCCTTTTTTTTCTTTCCTTTCTTTGTCCATTGGTTCTTCTCAATTTATTTATTTTTTCTATTTTTTCGTGGCATGTCTTGCTTTCTTTTTTATTTTATTTTATTTTCTTGAAAAACAAATAGCAGGGCTGGTGAGATGGCTCAGTGGTCTAAAGCACCTACTTAGAACAAGCTT
>NDGN011475376.1:0-12513 GCA_002564285.1 Tympanoctomys barrerae
TGTTATTCTAATGTCTAGGGTTAGTAGCAACATTCCCTGTGGCGGGCATTTGGGTATTTTGTGGGGTTTTTGATCAGTCTGGCTACTGGTGTGTCATTTTTACTGGCTGTTTTAAAAAGCCATTTTCAGATTTCATTTATTATTTTCTTTTTTAAAAAAATAATTTTATTGAGAAGCAAATAGCAATGAGAAAGTTTCAAAACTGATTCCTCGCACAGTTTCAATAATTAATACATTGCACATTGTTATGTTAGTGGTTACTCCTTGTACAAGACGCAGACATGATATCCTGGCCACAAACACCATTAGAACAAATCTCTCTATTCATGGAATGAAGAGAACGCAGCTGTACATCTATCCTAACTATACTGAATATGCAGATACAAAATTGTCGTTCATTTTTATCCCCCCTTTTTGGTTAGTTTTGTCAGAGAAGGGCATTCCATTGTCATTTAAACATTGTAGGTATGTGAATTCAGCAAAATATTCCACTACAGTCCAGTAGTCCATAATAGTAGTGGGTTTTCCATAAGACTGGCAATATCAGAAGTTGCTGACTTGAGCCTTTTACAGCTCAGCATATTAATATGGTCATTTATTATTTTCTACTATTTTGATACGCTTATCTTCACTAGGGTTTGTCCCTCACAATTACCCTCCCACCTTGCCTTGGTTTTAGCTCGCTCTTCTCTTTCTAGCTTCTTCCTGTGGTAGCTAGAGCATTACTTTGAAACCTCTCTTCAAAGGCTAGAATTTGTGTAAGTGCAACTTCATCTGCATCCCACAAATTTGGATGTATTTTTATTTTACTTAGGTTTTTTTTTTTTTTTTTTTTTTTGAGTGCCATGGATTGAACTCAGGACCTTGCACATGCCAGACAGGTGCTTATGCTGCTAAGCTATATCCCCGGTCCTTTATATTTTTATTTTAATTCACTGTTCTAATTTCCCTTCAGAGTGCCCCTTTGATTCATGGGTTATTCAGTGGTACAGTGTTTAATTTCAAATACATTTGAGAATCTTTCAGGTATCTTTCCAGATATTTTTTCAGATATGTTATCGAATTATTTAATTTGTAGTGGACAGAGAGCAAACTTTTAAATTCTTTTAGATTTGATCAGAACTTAGAATATGATCTATCTTGGTGAATTCTGGGCACACTCACAAGGCGTAAGTACGCTGCGGTGCTTGGTGAGACGTCCTGTAACTACCCATTAGAGCAAGTTGCCCAAAGCAGGTTGTTCGAGACTTCATATCCTTCCCTACTTTCTGTCTGCTGCAAAAGGAACAAAAGTTTGCAAAAGGAATTAAAGTTTGTACATCACCATGGTTATGTTTTTGTTAGCTCCGTAGTTCTTGTTTCCTCTATGTCGAAGCTCTGCCATTAGGTGCACTCATATTTAGGATTGTTTCATATTTTTGGCAAATCCATCATTATCAATTCACCAATATTATTAAGTAATAACCAGATTATCCCTCATAGCCATCCTTTTTTCCTAAAATCTTCTTTGCTTGATACCAAGATAGCCAGCCTTGCTTTTGCAGTTCTAAAGTTTCTGCTTAAAAAAAAAAACATAGGCCAGAGAGATAGCTCAGTATAATAAGCACTCACCTGGCAAGCGCAAGGGCCTGAGTTCAATTCCCGGTTCTGCCAGTAAAAATAAAAATAAACAGCTCCTATTTTTTTACATGGAAGTTCTGTCTTTCATTTCAAGAGCGCTCACTCCCTGTTCCTGGAGTATGGTTATGTAAAGTCTTTGCATAATGCTTTTAATATTTGGATTATGTCATAGTGTCTGTTCACTGATTTCCTTTTGCACTGAGAACTTCTCAGGTTTTGTTTCTCTGCATCTTCTGCGGGTATCTTATGTAGTTTGAAAGCTACACTGGGATTAGGTCTTCTTGGTCTCCTCAAAGGTTCTTCTGCGCTTCTTTATTGCTGAACCCATGTAGTCCAGGAAGAGCCCAGCAGGTCATAAAAAGGTTCTTGGGCTCAGACTTCTCCACTCTGCCCTTTATTGCCCTGGCTTTTCATGGAGAGAAAGCCCTGGGGCTTGACTTCTCTGCTTTGTAGCATGCTCTGGCAACTAGGACCACAGCAGGTGGTTCAAGAGACAGGAGCCATCAGGACCCTCTACTGTGACACTGTCACTGCTGCCTGTGCTGGTGAGAGATACGGCTTCAGGGCTAGACTTCCTGGTGGCGTGGACCCCAGGGGTGCTGACCCCCATCAGCTATCTGATGGCTGGTCACCCCCCCCAGAGCAGGGCTAGCAGGTCTAAAGTAGCTCTGCCTTGCAGTGGGGGCCGCCTCCATCTTCAGCAGGGGTACAGGTGGGCCACTTCACTGCCCTTCAGTAGGGCTGCAGAACTCAAGAGCTCTTCCCCACAAGGGACACCTTTACCTGCTGCCAGAGTGGGTGATTCCAGCATGTTGCTGGCACGTGGCTGGCACGGAGCTAGAATGAGAACTCTACCATGCAGGGACGATGCCATCAAGAGGGGCTTGCTGCCTGGCTGCAGGGGTGCACGGGGTGGGGCCAGGACTGCCACCATGCCTGCTCCTGTAGGGCCTGCTGATGGCACAGGAGACACAGCCTGCAGGGGTTGTCAGTGCCACCAGAGGCAGGTGGCAGGTGCTGCTTCCCTGCTCACAGCTACCGTCTCGTCACTGCCAGTGCCCTGACCTCCCCCTTCCAGGCCACCAGCTTCTATCCACCTTCCAGAGTCCTCCGAGATACACTCTATGCATTTTGTCTTGGGTTTCAGGTTGTACCAGGGAAGAGATAGGTGATGAGCATTTTCCATCTTGCCAGAAATGCAAGTTCATTCATTCACTCATTTGCAGTATCAGGGACTGAACTAGGGCCTTGTACATGCTAGGCAAGCTCTATCACCAAGCTGTACCTCAAGCCCCATGACGTGTATTTGTGAGCACTGGCATGCCAAGGTGGTTTTCCTAGCATTTTAGGACTTTATACTATTCACATGCTAGGCAAGGGCCCTAAGCCTGCTAAGTTCTCATTCCTTTTGGTATGTTGGTTTTGCTCTGGTTTTGAGGCAGGGCTAAGCTATGAGGCCCAGAATGCTTTGTCTCTGCCTCCTAAGTGTGGGGATTACAGTGGTGTGTGCCAAGCCTGGCACATAGAAGTATTCTTAAGGACAGAGGCTTCCGGCTAGGGCCTGGAAGGGCAGGGTACTGAGGAGAAGCAGAACCAGGGACAGGAGGTGTTGGGGTGGCACTTAAATGCTGAGGTGTCAGATGAGAACTGACCATCAGATGGCAATGAATGGAGGAGCCCAGGTGAGAGGGAGCTTCGGAAACAGGTGGCACCCACACACGGCCTGTCCTGCGCGGAGGACAGCAGTGCTGTAGGGAGGCAGGCAAGGCTAAGAGGACACAAAGGCAGGGAAAACAAGGCTGGCAGGTTGACAACACTCACTCGGGAAAGGATTGAGAAGAGAAAGTAAAGCTAAGAAGACAGCATGAGAACAGCTGGCTTTCTCTAAAAATTCAGGATATGTGCATGTGGGTATATTCCTCCAAAAGAACTGAGCCAGGCACAGTGGCACATGCAGATGAGAGACGCTACCTGGGTCAGAGAAGCTGGAGGGTCACTTGAATGCATGAGGTTGAGGCCAACCTGGGCGATGAGGCGAGGCACCATCTCAAAAGCGAAAGAATAGACACCAGAACAAGAGTGGACACTCGTCCTGATCTCTACATTCCCTTGTTCATTGTAGCACTCGTCACAGCTGCGGAGGGGAAGCAAGCTCAGTGTCCTTGAGGTGGCAGACAGATAGATGGATAAGGAAAATGTGGCCTGAATACAGTGGAATGGTCCTCAGCCCCAAGGAGGGAGAAAGTTCTGCCATATGCAAAGCGTGGGCGGATCGTGAGGACACTGTGCGCAATGACACAAGGCACTCGCGGTGACACAAGCACGACACGAGCCCACTTCTATGGGGAAAATACAATAGTCCTATCTCTAGAAGCAAAGAATAGTGGTTGCTAGGGGCTGGGGTTAGAGGAAATGGGGGCTACAGATCACCTCACAGAAAGTTGGTGTAAAATGAGTAAATTCTGGAGATTTCTGTACAGCCATGTACTTCCAGTCAACATTGTACATTTAAAAATTGTTAAGAGAGATTTCATGTTGACTGTTCTTACCATAATGAAATAAAGAATTCAAAAGACATTGACATATTTTAGTGGGATATAAACATACTTTCAAATGCACATTATATTGCAGTGTCATTAGGGAAGGGTGAAAATCTGGGTCCATTTCTTCCAAAAAAAGTCTCTGCATCTATAGACAAGATGCACATCCCTCTGTTCCCTTGAGGTATCTAGATGCCACCTCCCTGAAGTTACCTCCTGAGGGTGGGGGCTGGCCCTTCTCCTGTCTTCTGGGGCCAATACACTGCTTGAAAATGGCAGGAATGTGCTAAATATTAGGCAAAAGGATGACATGGACCAGTAGGAACAAGTGAGCGCAAGAGGACTAGAGCCTAAAAAGAGATTCAGAGACCAATGTCACTGTTCAGGAGCTCAGATTGGAGGCTGCTGCAGATGAAGACTGGCAACGTGTTGAGCTGCCCTCCGACACACCAGCAGGTGACCACAATTATATATAAAATAAGTCTCATACTCCCTACAGCCAGAAAGAAACAGAAGGAAAGGTCCACAGGTGACATCTGGAGTAGACCTATGTGTGATTTATGTTCATATTTTCTGTCTCTCCCTCTCTCTCTCTTTCTCTGGCATGGCAGGCAAGCGCTCTACTGTTGAGGTAACCCACAGCCCAGGAGCGATAATTTTCCCTATATGCTCTCTGTACTGTACAATGTGTACACTCAAGACTCGACCTCCTTCACTCTCACTCTGATCCTAGGGGTAGAAAGCTGCTTCCTGACCTATAATTAGCCCGTGATGGACTAGTCCAACAGGAAGATGACAAACGTCCTGCTCATATAGTGCCTCCGGCCCAGTCCTCCTCTATAAGTCCTGCCTATGAGGGCATGGTAGCTGGGGCACATTCTGGATATAAACCAGAACCAACATAATAACTGTGGGTCGCTTTCCCACACTGGCAGACCAGCAACTGAGGACAGGTCTACAAGGAGTTCTTTCTGCTGAGAAGCACAGACACAGCTTCTGGGCTTGCAGAGCCAGGTCAAGTTTAAGATAGTCACCACATAGTCAAACAAACACCCAAGGACACAGGAAAGACTCCTAGGTTCTTAATCTGTTGCTCAACAAAAGCATGATTTATGTTTTCTTCTAAGTCAATCAGAGCCTTAAGAGTGGCTTTTGCTAAAACCCACGACACTTCACTTGAGCCTCACTAAAAGTGGAACAAAGCTTGCCCTTCATTTTCTGCAACTCTGGGCCAATCCTTCTCAGATCCATACAGGTAGGTTAGTCTTTCAGGGATTATCTGAAGGATAAATTTGGCAAAACAAGCCTTATCAGCTATAAACTCACCTTACCTATCTCATTGCCCACCAAAATAAAGACATTGAGATAAAAGAATCGCAGGAGCATTTAGCTACACCCAGACCCTCCAGAGCCTCACATGACCAAGGAGACTGCCCTTGAAGCCTGGAGGAGCCCATCCACACCCACTGAGGGAAACCAAGCCAGCCCTCAACCACTAGGATTCAGTATGAACTACAAAGTTAGCACTGACTGACCAGACCCCAGCCGGCCACAGTACTCCATAAAACTGTTCTTCCCTGTTTTATGGGTGAGTCATTCTGGTCTTCATCGAAGTCAAGCCAGAGCCTTTCTGTATTGTCTCTTAACCTTCTAACTAAAGTGTCGCCTGTACACTCGTGCTGTGGCTTTATTTTTAATTTCCATTATCCCTAAAGCAAGGCCCCATGCTAGCTGGCGATGGCCTGGCCCTGTAAAGCCCAGTCTCTTTGGAGAACCGGGTCCCCTGCTCATTACAATAATCATTGCATCCTTCCTTCCCCTGTGAAGGGGTCTCCATTTTTTCAAGAAGACAATACAGGCCATGGAAGAGAAGAGAAGAAGGGGAAGGGGAAGGGCAGAGGAGGGGAGAAGAAAGCAGGAATTCCGGGGGCAAAGTTGCCAAGGCAGGGCTGTGCACCCATGCGCAACACTCCAATGATCTAAGTGTACACAGCACGGCCTGTGGGGAGGTGGCAGCCCACTGCAGAGCTCTGGGCAAAGTACCTGCCGCCACAAGATAATGAACAGCAGTAATTAGGTCTTCTTGGAAAACAGATGAGCATTGTTATTAAAACGTTTACCATCTATATGTTTTATAGGAATCCGGCTGCCTCCAGCTGCTTTAATTTGGAAGCAATGAGGACGGAAGTAGAAGTAATAATAACGAATCAAACCACAAGCACATCCGTGTCTGGGGAAGGTGCGGGGACTGGTTCAGAGCCAGGGCCCAACATCCGGGACTCTGACACTCTGCTCTTGACTACACAAGGCACACCCCAGCCCCCAAAGTCTAGAGTAGGCCCAGAATATGCCCCCAACTGTCTGAGCACTTGTCTCTCAAATACCACCCCTAGAGAGAGTAGGTTCCTCACAGAAGGTGGGCAATTCCTCTCCTTCTCTCTTTGCATTATGATGAAAAATCTTTATATGTGCCCACAAAAATAACCTAGATTCTTTCACTTTGGAATTCACCTGGTAGTTATTTCTATGGCATACAGACTATTAATATTCATCAATAGAAAGACAGTTCTCTCCTACTATTTAATGAAGCCCTTAAAAATAAATACTGCGTTACATTTCATAAATCAAAGAAAACAGATGGCCCCTGATATTTTACAGTTATGACAGCCTCATCACCTGTGCTGGGGGGGTCATACACAATTACAGGGCCAAATGGCCCCCTGGGAAGCTTCTTTTCCAGCTTGGACTCTGACCCCGAGGATCCTGTTACTAAGTTCTATTCACTCTGTAAGTCCTTGAGAGACATTTTCCTTTCTGGCCACGGGGGTAGATGTGTTTATGTCCAGGTTTCACACACCTAGGGCCACTCTCCTTACTATTCAGATAGTTTTCTGAGTCACTCTACAGTCACTTCAGTAATGTGCTTGACATCTGCAGAGTGGATCGCCAGGTAGGACTCGAACACCCCCACACCCCAGGGCCAGCGAGTGTGGCAGTATGAGCGATGAAAAACTTCCTGGCTAAGCCAACAGTCCCAGGGACCCGGAAGGCCATACCTGCTGGCTCTTGGTACTTCCGGTATCCCTTGTCACCTCAGCAAGCCAAAGCACTTCCGACTTTGCATGTTACTAACTTCCTAGCTAGGAGGAGGCAGGAAACACTAGTGTACCTTTGGGCCTGTGTTCACAGGCTACTCTTTCCATCTCTGTGCATCTTCCTTTTAGGGTAAAGGATTCCCCCAGACACCCACCACGTTCTGTTTCCTCTGTCCTACAATGTAGTAGCCATGTAGACTCCTGGACTTCTGGGGCCACTTAAACTAGCCAGAAACATTTAAAAATAAACTGTGCTGTGGAAACTTCTCTCTAGGAGCCCCGTCATGCACACACACACACACGGCTCAAGGGTGCAGGACTGTCTTATGACACCCAGATTTCCAAAAAGGAACAAGTCCTCACTTCTGCCACAGATCTCTGTTCCAGCAGTTTCTCGTTTCATCTGAAATGCTGGAGGTGACAAATGTCTGCAAAGGAGAAAAGCTCTCTGGTCTGTCCTTGCTGATCTTAAAGGACAGCTGTGTGTGAACACTTCTGTGCTTCTCCAGTCTTAACATGATCTCCTTTATGGGGACACGAAATAAACACCGACCCTTGGCCTTCTGAGAGGCTTCAGTTGTGACCTGGATCACTCACAGATACTTTCTGCATGAGGCCAGGCCACATGCGCCGCCTTGGGACGAGGAAAGAAGAACTTCCTCAGGTGGAAGGAAGGGTCGGAGGGCTCTCACTGACAGAGAAGTGAGATTTTCTTTTCTAGCCAAGAAGCAGCTTCAGCCCTGGGAGACCCGACCGGCATCAAAATGAGCACGATGTCCGGGGATTTGCCGAGGAGCCCAGTGTCTCCCAGGGAACGCACTGCCAAATCGCTTCTCACATTTCCCCTGTTGTGTCTACACACCTGACTTCTCGGTGCTTACACAAAATCTTGTTTATTTATTTTTTGTTGCTCATTTATTTTTGTTTTGTTTTGTTTTACTCTAGTCCTGGGATGTGAACCCAGAACCTTTGCCCTGAACCACACTTCCAACCCATATCCCCTTTCAGATAGATCCCTGCTAAGTCACTAAATTGCCCAGACTGGGCTCAAACCTAAGAACTTCCTATCTCAGCCTCTCAGAGTACTTGGATTATGGCACGGGCCATTGTTTCTAATTCCTGATCAGAGTTGGTTTGTGAACCCAGGGTCCTGGTCATGCTGGTCAGGGGCTCCAGCACTAAATTACACCCCAGGCCCCCAACTCTTGGACACTGAGTTCATCTTCCATTCCCTTTGCATCAGGAGGATTTGCATCCTCTGTGGACCTCTAGTAACAAATTCCAAAGACATCCAGGACTCCCTTTGCCCCGCCCACTGCCAACACCTCTTGGGAGGCTCTTACCGGCTCCTCTGTGCCCGGACTTCTTCTCCACCACTCTGCTGTCCTTCCTGGGGTCCGCAGGTAGGCTCACCTTCTCAGGCTCTCCTGGGTCAGCATCGGGCAGGTAGGCCAGGGTGAGGCTCTGCAGCAGTGGCTTCCTGGGCAGGGGTGGCTTGGAGCTGGGCTGCTCTGGGGACCGTGCCTTCCCCTTTCCCTGGCCATTGGGGGACCTAGCACCCCGGAGTGCAGGAGCTGACCCAGTGTGACCCTGCTCATCTTTAGGGAGCAGGGCTGGCACTCCCTTTTCTAACCTGACCTCAGCGCTGTATCTCTTGATGCCCCTGGCTTCCTGCGAGGGGCCCTCTCTGTACTTGAGGGACAGGGAGGTGGACCGCAGCTTGACAGGGAAGGGGCTTCTGTCCTCACAAGGGGGTGGCTCTTCAGTGGCTGGGCAGGGCTCTCCTGTGCCTGGTGTGGTGGCCTTAATGTCCCCCAAGTCCTGAGATACTGGCTCTGCTGATTTCAGAGGGTCTAATTTCCGGGCTGGGGGCTCAGGAAGCACGTGGAGGTCATCGAGGGCTGCCTCACTCCTCCAGGCCTGGCCACTGCGTGCCAGAGGCAATCGGATTGCAGAGACAGTAGGGATAGCAGGGACAGTGGGACCTGGAAGACGAGGGCCTCCTGGGCGTGGCCGTGCCCTGCACGAGGACACTGAGAACTTCTTTACGCCCCGCACATCCCCGCCACCAGCACCCCTCTCACTTTTCCGTCCCTGAGTCCCCCTCTCGGGACCACCCTTAGGGGATTCCTTGTGCTCAGCCTTGGGTTTCCCCAGGGACACAGCCTCGCTGCCCAGAGCACAGGGACTGGGCTCCTGCAGAAGTGACTCTGTGATGGGTGCCTGGGATGTGCTGAGGTCCTCGGCCACCGTCATAGCCCTGTGCTTCAGGCAGCTTTTGGGCCCAGGAGGGCTTGGGGCTGGAATCGGGGCAGGAACCACAGCAGGTTCTGTCCCGGCTACCTCGGGGCTGGGCACTGCCAACGTGGGTTCCACCTCCTGCTGGACACTTTGGTCTGGGCCATCTGGGTCACTGGATGTCTCCAAGGCCATGGCAGTGACAATCTCAGGAGGGGCTGTGTCATGAGGAACTACATCCACTGTGGGGACATCAGTAGACATTGCACTTTCTGTGTCTCCAGGAGCACAGACCAGCTCTTCATCTCTGTCCCCAGCTGGGGGACAAGGGCTTGCCGTGGACAGCTCCTCCTCCTCCTCCTCTTCCTCCTGGATTTCAATGTCGGGAATAGGGTGCAGAGAGCCTTCTGGTAGCGATGGGGGCTCCACACAGGGGGTTAGCACTGACACAGGCTCAGTGACCTCTGGGGTGGCCGGGCGGCTTGAGGGGACATCACAGAGGGAGCTCCGTTCCTCCACGCTCGCACTGAGCGCCGGGCTATGCTGCAGGCGGGCACGCCTGGCACGGGGTCCTCCAGGTGGCAGCAAGGTGGCAGGGCCCCTGGGCTCAGGGTCTCTGTCCAGCATCAAATCCTGTTGCCCGGAGCTGGGACTCTCCTCTGTGCTGACTTCGAGCAGCGGCCTCGCGCCATATTCCTCCTCCTCGGGGGTGCAGGTCAGGTCGCTCAGGGATTCTGACTGTGCCCGCTGGGAGAAATAGAGATAAGCGATCAGTGCTGCCGTGAACAGCAGACACCGAAGACTTCCTCAAGGCTGGCAGCTAAAAGCAGTGGGTCCCTGAGGTGGTACTGGCGAGGTTCACGCACGGGTGCGTCTTCGTTATCTCTCCCTTAGTGGTCTATTTGGAGACTTGCCCATACCTTTTGAGGACCCTCAAAACAAAGGCCACTTACTGCTTGTGTGAGCCAGCCACAAAAATCAGTGGCCAGGCTCTGTCACTACACTTATTTCACTGAATCCTTCTTTCCTCCCCATGAGGAAATGACCATCCTTCCCTTTTTGTACTTGGACAAGTAGGAACTCAGAGACGTCAAAAGAACCTAACTGATGGCCAGTGGGTGGCCCAGGTGACCAGCTAGGCTCTTTCTGGGACTCTAGGCTATCTCTGAGTCAGCATCCCGTGTCAACGCCCTCCTACCAGAGTCAGGCTGGTCCTGTAGGAGGATCATTCATACCATCAATAGCATGGTCCACACGTCACCATAGCTTACACAACAAAATCCAAACTTTTCAGCTCAATTTACAGTCTTGCATTCTCTGGCCTTGTGGTATTTTCCCACGCACTCAAATCAAACCAAAGCCCCAGTAGAGTTAAGGGGTAGAGAAGAAGCATCAATCCCTGAGACCCGCATCTTGGATCCAGCAGCTCCGAAGCCTGGAGACCTGTAGGTGGCACCACGGGGCACTGCTGCTCTTAAAACAGGATCCCCACACCTCCCGCTGCTGGCACTGCGTGGGCTGGACGAAGCGCCAGCCAGTCTGGTGAGACAAGGTGCATCGTCTGTGGACATTCTGCTTGTACTGAGCCTGGAACCTCTCACAGCACGGCTCTGGCAGCACTGTAGACTGTGAGGTCACAACCAGAAGTTGGAGACTTGCCCATACCTTCTGAGGACCCTCAAGACAAAGGCCACCTACTGCTTGTGTGAGGCCAACCTCTGCTGTGGTAGGAGCAGCCAAATGCACTCTATTGGGTATTAGAACTTCATGATAAATATCACAATATTGTTATTACTGTGCAAGATGAGCTTTTGTTTTTTTTCTTTAAGACAAGAAGAGCCCTTTTTATTATCTTTCTTCAAAGCTCCAAAAGAGTCAGAGCCTTGATACTGTGGAGTTTGCCTCTTGGTGACACAGGTGGGGAACCTCTGGCCAGGCAAGGACAGCCTCAGGCTCAGGAGGAGACTACCAAGGAGACTCTGAGGATGTCCAAGCTTGCAGGAAGAGGTGAGGGAGTGGGGGATGGAAAGAGGCTGCTACAGGGATCAAAGAGCAGGGCAAAGGGACACTGTCCAGTGAGGGACAACGAGCTCCCACACATGTTCCAGGGGCAGGGGGGCAGCAGAGGGGACTCGTGCAGCTCTCCCCAGCCTTTCAGGAGGAAGGCAGCCAGCGGAAGCGACTGGCATTCAGCAGCTCTGTGACTAGCTTTGCTTTGGAGGCTGGAAGTAGCGCTGGGGTGAAGGGCTCAAAGTGAGTGCGTGTGTATAGAATGATCACTTCCGTGCGCATTGAGTCCTTTGAAGGAAGTAAAGGGTCACCTTGTGACTTTCTGTGCTAACCCCCTAAGGCTGAAAAGTAGCCAGCCACGGTGACAGCATGTGGGAAGCAAACATGGGAGCATGGGGTGGGGGGGGCAAGCCGACCCCTGTGCGGAGGAAGAGGCTCGATTACCGAAGACAGCCGCCTCATTTTGCTCGACCGCTGGTTGCGTGGCTTCACCAGGAGCTTGTGCTTGGCTGCAGAGTTGTCCAAGCAGGACGAGGACTCAGCGGGCTGGCTGAAGTCAGCCACAGGCGCCAGGCTGCTGTCTGAGGTCCGGGAGGAGACGGTGGCATTGCTCGTGGGTTCTGGAGACGGAGGCCGGGATGAGGACACTAGGCAGACCTTCAGAGGACAGGGAGCAAACACGCCAGGCATTAACTTCACGGCTTGATGCGCAACAGCCTGTCCTGGTGTCCTAGGCTTTATCTGGAAAGGGACAGGTCTAGTCTGGATCTCGACAGGGAACATTCTAGAATATGACCAAAGAGGCCATATGCGTGTCTGAGGTGCCACAGTGCAACACAGCATTTTGTAAAATTACTATTCACTCAGAAAAGGAAAAAAGAATTTTTTTTTTAAAGTAAGCTAAATGGTGAGGAGTTCAAAGTATTAGGCCGAACCGTGGAAACCTGTGTCCCATGTGTGAGACACAGCAGCAGAGAACATGCGACGGGGCTCCGCTAGCAGGAGAACTC
>NDGN011475386.1:0-11032 GCA_002564285.1 Tympanoctomys barrerae
TCCTTCATTTTGTGTGTCGGGTATTTGTCCCAGCAATGAATAAAAAGTAACTAAGACAATTCCCAACTTGACCAGGCAGATTTTATCATAGGTGAACAGACACTGGAGCAAATGCCACTGTCACATTCCCACAGACATAGCTTGACATTTGAAGAAACATGTTCTGGCTCACTCTCTTGTACACACACACACACACACACACATGAACACACACACGTGTGTGCACATGGTAGAGCAAAGAAAGGTGAAGGAATGAATGAAGCACAATGAATGAAAGGCAAGGAAAAAATCCACAACGTTATTGAATGAGTCTGGGGTTTTCAATTGAGGAGCTAAAATTATTCTATTAACTTTTTACTTAGGTGGCCTAATTTTGAGATAAGTTAGAGACTGCAGGTGAATGTTCTGAAGATGAAATCGTGACTGTCCTCGGCTAATTTCTACACTGAGGTATTTCCTCCTGTTTCAAATAGGATATTTTTTCCCATGACACAATATGAATGTCAGTTCCCTTTTCATTTTTGTGGTTCCTTCGTGTAGACACAGAAAAGCAAACGTGTTTGTGAGAAGATGATTAATGTCTCTGGTGCTCTGAGTATGGGCAGCTCGTGTCACTCACTTCATTGTACTGTAAACTGAGAAGCCTCTGGTTACTCTGGAAGTGCTTTGCCAACTAAGGGAATGCTTAGAGAGCAAGATAGAGTTGCCATCAGGTTATCAGGCTTTGCTTTAGAACCCTAGAGAAAGGGAGAGGAAAAGACGAGGAAAGAGGAGGCAGGAGCAGAGAGGTGTGGGAGGTAGGGAAGGGTAAGGAGGAGGAGGAAGAGGAGCAGGGGAGGGAAAAGGAGGGACAGAGGGAAGGTAAAGGGGTGGAGAGGAGTGGAGAGAGAAGGGGAGGAAAAAGGAGGGAAGGGAAGAGGAGAAAAGGGAGGGGGGAGAAGGGGAGGGGAGGGAAAGAGAAGAGAAGGGAGAAAAAAGGAGAACGGAGGGGGAGGGGAGGAGGAGAGAAGAGAGGAGCTAGGATTTCTTTCCTCTCATTTTTTCTGGTTCTGATTCTTTTTATGTGTTTTCTGTTCTGGGCTGCATTCCAGGACTGTATTCACATGTTTCCATAATTTATAACCTAACATAAATCAGGTAGCAGCCACAGTTAAATGTGATTTGTTGTGTGTGTGAGTTTCTGTTTATGAGATCTTTATTGAGATTTTCAGCAGTAAGATGTGATATGTAACCTCTACCTATTTAAAAGCTTCACGCTGTTTGATCACCAAGATGATTTGAGTCTTCCTTATCTCAGCGAGAGGATATTTGCACAAGTTTGCCTACCATGAAGTCCCCATGGTGTAGTGTGCCCGGTATGCTCCCCATACTGTGCCAGAGCACACCAAGTGTGCTATTTGTGTAGGTTTACAGATTATGTGGTTCCTGGCTTAGAGATAGTAATTTAGTCATAGAGGGAATGAACTTAATATAAACCCAGAGAAAAAAATAAACCCGGAATTTTTCCCTCACACATAACTAACAGATAGTTCCTAGGGTAACGTCTGCTGAACATAATTAAACCTGGCCTGTTTGTCTCTCTTTTCATAGAAATAACATCAGTCTGAGACCAAGATGACCCAAATCCAAAAAGTGACTCCCTTATGCTTTAGCATCATAACCTCAAGTAGGAATAGACCATTCTATGGTTCGTATATCCCTCATCTGGAAATGAAGAGAGTGTTTTCCAGTGTACAAGGATGAAAGGATTAAGTGAGGTACTTATAAAGCACTCTACCAAAATATGTGTCATACAGTAGTCATTCAAGGAAAAGAAAGTTTTAGAATCCTGTCATTCAGGAAGAGGAGAAGGAGAAAGGGTCAGAGGGAGAGAGATTTTGTGATTCCCAGGAGACTGGATGAAGCTCTAGGTGCACTTTCTTTTATACAGTGTTCAGGCATATCCTTCCGCTGAGTCTTCAAGCTAGAGGACTATGTCTTCCCCCACAATGGCTTCAGTGTTCATGTGTCTACATGAATGTGCTAACCACTAGCAGTGACCATATAAATGAAAAACAAACCATAATTGCAACTGGGCGGAGAAAACTGCTCCATGGAGGCTTGGATTAGGAAGTTGTGTGGAGCTCACGGCTGCACAAAAGCAGGCGCACGACTTGAGGGCCTGACAAAGTCAGCCGGAGAGAAAATGCATTAGTGTACCATGCTGTAAAACTCAAGAATGCTGCTGTCAGCAAAATGCTAGTGTCTTCTAAAGACAGGATCTAACATAGTGGGATGCAGGTCAGACGACACAGGTGGGTGACACCATGACAGAGGTATGAAGCATGGGCCATGTTAGGGTTTCCTGCGAGGTTTCTCCTGACAAGCATTGTTATAGACCCGGCTCAGTCATCTTAAAGTTGACATGAATGGCATGCATTGTCCCTGTGCTGTTTCATTAATGAGTGTACGTGGCTCCCTGGATTCTTCCAAAGCTATATAGAGAGAGGTAAATATGGAGTAGGTTTCAGAGTACAATGTTGGCACCTTTGCAATAAAATTATAAACGTTGAGGTTTCTCTCATTAAAGAAAAACATTACTCTATACTTCCCAAATAGTTTGATTGGTAGAAAAATAATACAAATCATCCATCTGGTTATTGTATAAATTATAGCTATAAAAATTTGGTTACAAATAATGTTCCCTGATCTGATCTTATTCTCAGTGATAAGTCTGATAATTATGTTTCTTGGCGTGTATTTAGAAACTTATTACAGTGGAAGCAATACTTTGTTACTGAATATTAGGATCTGTCATTTTTGCGTTCCTACTATGTGTAAGCACAGAGCCAGATCGGCTCTGCCACTCAGGTGAGTGCTTCAGGATGGTCCATTTCACAGGCAAAGGAGAGAAGTCAGAGAAACCTGGAATGTTCTTCCAATTCACCCAGCAGCATACGGCAGAGCTAGGACCTAACCATGAGTGTCTTTAGCCCTGATGTCTTTGTTCAGTGCATGAAGGCCAGGTCTGGAGTTTAAGCCTCTCTACCTGTTTATATCTGTTTTTTTAATTAATTTTATTGACCGAGAGGGGTATTCCATTGTCATAGGATAGATATACAGCTATAATGAATTAATTCAATGAGTAGAGTGATTTTTTTCTAATAATGTTTGTGGACAGGATATCTGCATCTTGTACTATGAGTAACCACTAGGAAGACAACAATTATTTAAAAAAAATAAATTTATTGAGAAAGAAATAGCTATGAGACAGTTTCAAAACTGATTAGTAGGACAGTTTAAGTAATTAATACAATGCATATTGTCTTCATAGTGGTTATGCATAGTACAAGATGCAGACATGATATCCTGTCCAAATACCCTTAGTACAAATCTTTCTTTCCATTGCATTAAAAGAAAGTAGTTGCATATCTATCCTAACTATTTTGTATATACAGATACAAAATGGTCCTTCATCTGTATCCCCTTTTTTGTTTAGTTTTGTCAGAGATGTGTATTCCATTGCCATTTAAATATTGTATGTGTGTGAATTCAGCAAAATAATCCCATGTAGTCTAGTAGTCCACTGCATCTGTTTGGAATATGTACGTGGAAAGTGAAGTTAAGTATGTCACCATTAGTAGAGTTCACGTCCTTTGATGTCTTGGCTGATGGAGGTTCCAAGGACAGAGAAAGCAAGATTACCTTGTAGCTACTCGGCAGATGAAATCCGGGCCTCTCAAGAATGCCTCACGATCCGGGCAGCAAGCCCGCGGTAAGTGGTGAGGCAGGTGCAGGACAGAGGCCTAGGGCCCTGCTTCTCTGCCGCTCTTTCAGGAGTCTCCTGAGTGGGCCCATCCTCTGCTGTGAACCTGAGTTTTGCTTCTACCAGCCAACTGGGAGGAGTGCCAGCACATTAGCTCTGTGTGCATCTGGGAACAGAAATCCTGGCCTCTGTCGACGGCCTACTTGCTGTTTTCAAACTATTTGTAGTGCAGCCCTGAGCCAATGAAAACGCTTACAATATCAAAGCACATGAGAAACCTTATTAGCCAATAATCCCGTGATTGCTGATTCAGAGAGTACTGGTGACTGTCATAGGACTGCTGTCACCGTGTGACAGGGTCACTGTGTGACAGATAGCTAAGTGTACTGGGTTCTCCAGAATTCTGAGAAGAGATGCAAGAAAAATCAAAGCCCAGGGCTCAAATCTGGATGGGCCATGTAGGATGGTGATTTTCAAACCATATTACAAGGAAAGGACACCCAGGAGTTTCTGTGGGCCGGTTTCAGCTATATTAAATGGTATTTCAATGCCAATCCCATTGTCAGTCTTTCAAACTTTGCTTTTATGACTCTAGATATAGATTTCTACATAAGATTAGATTTGAATAAAAATGTAACTGCTTCAAAAGATGAGCTGAAATAAATCTTTAATGGAATGCTGTTCTCTCATCTGATTAAATGGCACTGAACTCCCAGACATATTGTTATGCCTTCTGTAAGGTTTCAGAGTGGATTAGTAACAAGGTTAAAATGAGCAAGAGTCAGTGTGGTGGTGCATGCCTGCAGTCCCAGCACAGGGAGGCTGAGGCAGGAGGACTGCTGTGCGTTTAAGGCCAGCCTGAATTGCATAGTGAAACTCTGTCTCAAAAAGACAAAACAAACAAAAACACATTAGAAGCAAGACCCTCTGAGCCTTGGCCTCAGTCCCTGCTTTGGCTTGCATTTGCCTACAGCCTTCTCCAAGGCTCCTCCTCTGCTGGGTCCTGCATCTTCTTAAAAGTTAGTTGTTTGTCATCCATGCAGACGAGCAAAACTATTTGACTGATGCGGAAAGATATTTCTGTGGCTGCAGCCAGATGTCAACATTTGTTTCACCCCATGATCTGTAAGACGCTTTGGATCAGTCCTTCCAGAGGTGAAAAGGAAGATGTATTTCTTCAGCTGTTGGGAAGCAAGGGACTGGGTCCAAGCTGCAAACAGCGCTGTGATTTATATTGGTCCTGTAGAGGCAGTCGTAGTAAGACTAAGGTTTTTCTTGTTCATGATGGTAGTAAAGTCTTTACAGCCCTCTAGTTAATGACAGAAAGGCTGCTCTTTCTGAAGACTTACAATAGAAACTCATCCAGAATGAGAGATAAAGGAGAAAGACATTCATAAACTTGAGCAACTGTGATTGTTGTCTGCAGGGGATAATTATGTGTTTAATAAGCTCGGAGCAGGTGTAAGATGCCAGAGTGTTCTGTGCCACTGAGTGTGGTAAAAGGTCTCTGGAAATCAAGTCAGTTGAAATATTTTCATAAAAAGGAGTTGAGGAGAGGTTGAATCTAAGAAATAGAACTGATGGGAATAATGGTACATAGGTATTTGCTTTTTTTTTTCCACTGATTTTGATTCACACATAGTTTGGGATATAGATGGAGCTCTGATTAGTCTTTTTCAGGATGAAAACTAGACTTTAGAGAACCTGTCATGTGTATCCATCGATTCACAGTCTCAGGTGTGGTGTGGCGCCATGCTCTGAAGGGTGTGGGCCTCCGTTCATAAAATGGCATCCGTTATGGTTGGTAAAACCTTTTCTTCTAAGCTCTTCCTGTTTGAATGAAATATCCCCCCAAATGTCCCTAAATACATTATTCTTTTCTTTAATACATTACAAATTTTAATTTATCTTTGGAGTTTAAGGAATATTTGAAGAAATGGGAAATAAATGTATTGGAAAATAGGCTTTTGATGAACCTATCTCAACATAGGGTAATTTCAGTAAACAGAGCCCACACATAATTCTGAAATAGTTTTTCCATGGTTCAGTGCACCCCTCCTGAGCCTGGAGCTGCTAATTAACTTTCCAGGGTAATTCCTACCACCTTCTTTCCAACTGTCAGCCTCAGAATGAAGCATTAAAAAATAAATAAAAGGAAGCCTGAAGAAAGGTATCAGAGGGAAATAAAAGACAATCAAAGGGTGAGATAACCCCAGAAGAGCTTCCCGGCTTCTTTAGTTAATCTTTCCGGGTACATGCTACTCATTCGTTCAGGGCAGGTAAACTGTTTCAAAGCAGACTGTGTTGGAACTTGGACAGAAGAAGAAGTTGAGCTTGCCTGAGAAAGTCTTAGCCCTGGAGGGACAAAAAGCATCATCAGCAGAGCTAGAGAAGCAAGGCCAGGGCTGCTGGAAAAAAGGCATGTGTTTAGGGGTGCACAGGGAAGATCCACGTCTCTTTCCCAGACTTAAGAAGGATTGAATTTCTCCATATGAGGTAGATACCATATATTTTGGTAGATTGATCAACATGTTTCTCTTTTTGTTGAATCTGTATGCATCTAGACTTGACAAAGCAATGATAATGCCTGATTATATATCTATCTCTGTTTCTTGTGTTTGTATTGACTTTTTAAAAAATGTATTTGGTACAGGGTTTCACTATGCTGCTCACTCATAATGATGCCCCTGTTTTCAACCTCCCCAGCACTGGGACTACAGGTGTGCATCACCATGCTGGGTCTTGGTAGCCGGCTCGGCATGCCTGGGGTTGAGGCCAGTGTGTCCTGTGGTACAAGAGATCGAGCCCCAGTCCCTGCTCTTGCCTAAGCAGGTGCTTAGTCTGCTGAGTCATCTCTTTAGCCCTGTATTAGCATCTCTTTAGCCCTATATTAGCTTTTTATTCTTTTTTCTAGTATATTCTCATATTTTATATTTTTCTAGATTTGGAAATGGGTGCTGTCAAGAAATCAAAAGGTACAGCCACATATTTGGGATTTAGAGAACCATAGAGAGTAACATTGCAGTTGTAACTAATTAGGTTGCATTTCTCAGTGGCTGGTATTTTCTGTCTTTAAAGTTCTGTACGTTCTCCAGATTCAAGAGTCATGGGAGAGGATGGAAGAAAGCTTATTGATAAACCAATGTCTTTTGATTCTGTGTGCAATTGCTGGGAAATTGTGACTTTAGCTGTGCAATGCTTTGGTTTCTTGGAGCTTCTGATGGTGCAAGACTAGGGGAAGCAGGCATCTGTCTTCAGAGAACATAGTACTCTAGGTAAGGTGTCTCAAAGAACTTGTTGATTCCATGCTGAGAATGAAGATTATTGCTTGTTTTATGACCACTTCTTGAATGTAGTTGATCTTCCTTTTTCATAGTTAGGGGAAGCTTGGAATGGTAGAGCTAAACAAAACAAAATAAAACACAAAAGCAAAACATTGGTACTCGTAACATAACGTGCTAAAGTGAGTCCTACATTGGCTGTGGCCATTTAGTGCTCTGACCCGTACCAGGGCTTCCTCCACAGTGGCTATTAGCTTCATAAAGGGCATGATGGGCATTTATTTCCCTTTCAAAGTCCTATGCCTGTCCTCTCGGCATTAGTGAAGAATGAGGAGGAAAAAAAAAGGATAAAATTGACCTCTAATGGCAATTTTCATTCATTCATTTCACTGAACCAAAATTCTTCAAGGAACACTGAGATGATAGAAAAAATAAATTTTGTCTCTTTTTGGCTTTTCCTTTACATGTAAATTAAGGTTGTCAAGGTGGTAACTTTTCTTTTTTTTTGTTTATGTGTTTGGCACAAGAGCTTGCTACGCAGACCTCACTCGTAGTGATCCTCCTGTTTTCAGCCTGCTCAGCCCTGGGATTACAGGCATGCAGCACCACAGCAGGACTCATTTACTAGCTTAGTGTGCCCTGGGGGCATGGCCAGCGTGGCATGTGGGACTGGGGATCGAACCCTGCTCCTTGTGCTTAACAAAGCACGCACTTAGTCCACTGAGCTATCTCTCCGGCCCAAGGTGGTGACTTTTGAACTCAAGATTTCCTACCACTAGCTCCAAGGATACTTTCACATAATAGCAACCAGATGTTCAGAGTCACGCACCTCTGTGAGAATGCTGGTGACAACAGCCTCTTACCCAGATTACACTGAACACAGTGGGTAGGCAGCCCAGCTGTCATAAGTGTGGGGAAGCATTCAGTTTCTTTGTTTGTCTTTGTTATTTTTGTGAGTCAAGGAATAGTTGTGTAAAGTCACTTTATTTTTTATCATTTCTCCTACTCCACAGTGATGATTTCTTTCATTCACATAACTGTCAAAACATCATGAGTCTCTCTTTACGGATGAGGAAACTGAAACAGTAAGAAAATTTGCTCAAAGTCCACAATTGTTAAATGTCACAGTAAGGGAAAAAATCTAAGAATATGTGGATCCAAGTTCATGCACTCAAGACAGAATGATGTACTGCTGCTCTTATTAAATGAGTTGACATGCATAAATGATTTAGAACAGCACTTCAAGTGAAAGATGTATTGTATGAACATTTGCTATGTCTTTTTTTCCTGGTTGAACTTTTCTATACCTTTCTCTCCTATTTTATATTCACCCATTTTGTAACAATAATTAATAATTCATTCATGCATTATATAACTTCTTAGTTTCTGTTAATGGGTTCTTACATTCTGTATATTTTTGTTGACATTTACTCAGAAATGATTAAGAATATTTTCACTCATTATTCAATATTTTTTTGCATTACATAATTGGTGTGATAGAAATATTTATTGTTCAAAAATTTCAAACTCAATAATGAGTTTCCAAACTCATAAAAGGACATATTGATTGTGTTTCAATACAGCCTTTATTTATTTATTTATTTATTTGGTGCAGGGTCTTGCTGTGTACCTTGGACTCATAGTAATGCCCCTGTCTCCGCCTCTCCAGTTCTGGGATTATAGAGGTGCGCCATCGCTTCCTGTTGGTGGCTAGTATGGTGTGCCTGGGATTCCAGGGTTGGCACAGCATGGAGTCCTGGGGATGGAACCCGGGTCCTTGCATTTCCCAACCAGGGTCTTAGATGGCCGAGCTATCTCCCCTGCCATCGATATAGCTTCTAACTATGACAAACTTTTCATTTTTGCTGACAAATCAATTCAGATTTGCCTAATAGTGATACTAGGAATTTGAACAGATTGCATACTTAGAGTTTAGATGGTAAGCATTTGACATGGCACAAAGGTGTTGACAGATTGGAAGACCTTGACTGGTCTTTCCACTCCATCACTTGACGCTGTTCCATTTATTACTTCTATTCAGGCTTCAGTGGAGTCAGGCCCGAGTCCTCATTGTCCTTTCCACGTCCTCCTAGCCTGACCTCATTTCATACATGTTTTTCTACTGCAGCAGAACAATACAACCCCATCTCCTGCGGGCCACAGAAAGCTCACTGAATACCTGAGTGCTGCACATGTTAAATCATATCATTGTAGTTTGTAAGCACCAGAGAAGGAATGATTCTAATCGCTTCTCAGAAGAGAAGAGACAGCAGGTATGCATTGAGGACAGAGATCTGGATGACACGCACATCCTACTTGTGACAGAAGAAGCTAAAGGAAACTGAAAGTGGTTCATAAATTTGAGGAATCTTAGAATATTCTATTTATATCTGAACATCAATCTCTTATGCAAATTGTTGCAGAAAGATTCATGATACCTCCAAAATGTCCATGTCCTGCTTCCCAGAACCTATAACTATATCACCTTTCATAACAAAATAGAGAAATTATTTTATGTGTGTGTGTGTATTTTAGGGAAGAGTCTAAAGGGTGTTGAGGATCTCACTACTAGATCATACTCATAGTGATCTGCCTGATTACAGCCTCCCAAGATCTAGGTTTACAGGCGCACACCACCACGCCCAGTCTTAATTGCCATCTCAGCGCGCACCAGGGGCAGGGTCAAAAGGAGAATTTGAAGAGACTGTGACTACACTGAGGTCCTCAAAAGGGCTGGAATAGCCTTTCTATAACCACATGGATGTTTCTCAAGACAGAAGGTCTAGAAGTAGACAAGGGTTTGTGGTAAGCAGAGAAGCAAAGGTTTGAGTGACACTAGTCCCAGGAGAAGTAATGAGCCAAAAAATGAAGGGGCTCTAGAAACAAGAAACACAGAGAAATGGACAGTCCACAGGAGCCCAGATGAGGTGCAGGGGTGAGGACCCGTTTATGTTATAATTCTGTACCGCAGAGTGAGAAGAGGAGAGATCTGAGTTTTGTGGAATTTGTGGTGAATTACTAAAGAAACAATGTGAAACAACTATAAAGATATTGTAGGGGAAGTTTTGTAGAGGTCACAGTTCCACTGCCATTCAGATCCTCATGGGTTATGAAGATAGATACAATGCTGGGATCACAAAGAGATTTCCCAAAGAGATTTTGTGTTTGTTTTTTCTTAGACAGCTATTGGCAGAGGTACTTCTTCAAAAAGCTGATGTGAACCATGTGGAACAAGGGATTTGCCAAATGGTCATCCACACCAGAAGGAAATATTAAAGGACAGCATATATAGTCATAATCCACATCTTGGACAAACTATAAATACCCTTCTATAGTCATAAGACTGTCTTGCCAATATTTACAAAAAAAGTTAATGTCAAGTATGTTGGAATCTAGGTGGGCATGGTGATGCATGCCTGTAATCCCAGCAGTCAGGAGGCTAAGGCAGGATGATTTCTGCAAGTTCAGTTCCAGCTTGGACTACATAGTGAGCTCAAGGCCAGCCAGTGCTACAAAGTGAAACCCTGTCTCAAAACAGGGGGAGACCTGCTAGTATAAGGCAGGGGAAGACATCTTGACTTTTCAGACAAAGAAGACAATAGATAATTTTAAGTATCAAAAACAAAATAAGAAATGGACAGCAGCAAGGAATTACAAATCGAGACATAAAAGAGAGAAGAGCCAAAGCTCTGACCATTCTGGCTGCTGGGGGAGGATTTGCCATCTTGTACTTTGTTCCAGTATTATCTTTGAGTAGAAATAAATGCTACAAGCAGCAACACATTGACATTGTAGATAAGGAACTCTTTCGTTCATTGTGGAGTTCATTTCTCCTTTATCAATAATTTCATTGTCCAAGGGGCCTGGCCCTTAGCTCAGGTTTAAGTGGCTGCTTCAACAAAGCAGTCAGCCTTAGGTTGCTGTGGTTCGATCCCCACAATGCCAGCCAGCCAAACCTGCCCTGAAGGCATTCGGAGCCAGCCCTAAAAAAAAAAAAAAAAAAAAA
>NDGN011475396.1:0-14624 GCA_002564285.1 Tympanoctomys barrerae
ATCACTATGAGTCCAATCTGTGTAGTGAGACCCTGTAGACCCTGTACTAAATACATTTTTTTAGAAAAGAATACTTCTTTCCTTTGGAGACCTCATTCCTTGTAAGTTAAAGGATAAATCTGCCAGTGGTCACATTCTTGTAACTCACCAAATGGCCAATCAGAATACTCTGTTCCCATTTGAATCACAATGATTGGATAAGCACATTACCTAAAAACCAAAACAAAATATTTGATGGAATTTGACATGTACTTGGTTTGAGAAACCTTTTATTCCTTTTGATCAAATTTCAAAAGGGTATATTTACTGGTCATTCCTTCCTACCATTTTGAGAAGCTACTGTTCAAAAAAAAAAAAAAAAGGAAAGAAGTAAAAAGGAGTAGGAAAATGTGGATCATGGGCAGAGAAACAAAGCCCCCTGGACATCATTTGATATCATTTGTTTATTTGTTTGTATTTTAGTGCAGGGGCTACAGGATTTTACTACACAGATTGGATTCATAGTGATCCTCTTGTTTTCAGCCTCCCAAACTCTGGGATTACAGGCGTGGGTCACCACGCCCAGTCTCAATCACCATCTCAGCGTGCCCTAAGGGTGGGGCCGGCAAACCACATCATGATCAAAATCATTTGAAATCTTGAACCCACCTCTCACTGATGAATGGATGGCCTCTTAGTCAGAAAAAAAAAAAATCATATTTCACTGAAGGTAATGTGAGCTAGAGTTTGAATACTTGGCAACCAAAACATTCCTTACTAAGAAAACCGTGGTGTGATTTTCTAAGTTATTGCCATATACTATGCACTGCAACTTCTTGCTTTTGGGCAACTATCAGATAATGAAACAAAACTAAATAGTCAATATCATTGAAGATATCTCAATCTCCTCAACAATAGTGAAAGCCTAAAAGGAAAATCAGTGTTCAATTATACTATCAAAGTAAAAATTTTGTATATCAACATCCAGTTCATCTCATGCAAATTCTTTCCATATGTCATGTAGTTTTAGAATATAAACAATATTTGGGCTGTCTTTTTCCTTGCAGCCAGTTTGGAAATAAGAAATCTGAGTAATGAAAATAATACATACCCTTGTGCAACATCATACATGCAGCAAAGACCAACACTGAAATGAAACCATTTACCACAGATTATAAAATTATGTCTATTGGAATAGATTATTTTGAGATAAAGTGAGTTGAGGTCTTACTGCAATACTGTCATTTCAAGAAGAGCAATTTAGCTTAGAAATGCACATAAGGGACTCTACTTATTTATCAATTCAAGTGTCCATTAATTTTTCTGATAGGAAAATGTACTAAATAAGCAAGCCAAATTTCATTGAAAATGCACACTAAAAGTAAATTAGCTGATCTTTTTTAAATACTTCTGCTTCCTTTATAAGTAACTATCAAAGAGAAAAGGATTAATATCATTAAAGTCTTATAGTAACTGGTAAATTCTATTAAATATAAGAACTAAATTGCAATCTGAGTAAAACTATGTTGATCAAAAAGAATTTTTCTAATAGTAAAGATCACTCATCCTATACGTATAATAATCATTACATATTTCATAGATATCATAGATACAAAAATCACTAAATTCCAAGAAGCAGGCAATGATATTTATAGAATTATAGAAATCAAAATGCCTTAGTGATCAAATTATTAATGCCCCCTGGTTGAATCAGTTGGTCTTTTCTTCGATATCTTTATTATAATTTTTTTAATGTGTTTGGTTGTTACAGGGTCTTACTTCTCAGCTCGGACTCATGATCCTCCTGCTTTGAGCCTCCCTAGCACTGGGATTACAGGCATGTGCCACTGCAGCCTGACTCTGGGGCTGGCTCAGCGCACCTGAGGGCTGGGGTTGGTGCAGCATGTGGTGCCAGGATCAAACCGCGGTGCCTGCGCTTGCCTAAACTTGAGTGAGTGCCTAAGCAGGTGCTTTAGTCCGCTCGGCTATCTCGCTGGCCCTGTTCTAGCGTTTTTAAAGCAGAGGACTCTTATTACTGCTTTCCTAGGGATAATCACTATAACATATTTCATGTAGTTTTAAACCAAGTGTTTTCCTCTTCAGCCAAGAGAGCCCATCAGACCAAAAAGAGTCAAGTATTTTCTTTTGGGATGGCTGCCCCATCACAGAAAGTAAACCTATGGGCTTAAGAAGTGAACCAACACACCCACCTCGGCCATGAGGAAGTGTAAAGTCAGTGAAATAAACAGAATTTAGAAGTTCCTCATTTAATAATTGTTTGAATTATTTTAAGATAGTTATTAAAATTAGTTAATGCCATTTTTTTTTTCTATTTCTAACTGGGTAACCGAGCTCAAAACAAATCATTATTTTCAAGAAGTGAATGTAGTTTCATAATAAACTGCTACAATAAATCCTTCACATTTTTACTGGAAAAGCCCTGCATGAGTAAAATAATGAATGTATCGCTTACTAAATTATAATAATAAATTATTTCAAAATAGTCATGCCATTTTTATCAGTGAGATATTTATATCTTACAATGATTAATCGGCATATATAAAACAGGCAGATTAAGCTCCTTGCAACAGTTTTCTTTCATGAACTTTTGTAAGTATACTCCTTAACAGGCAGACAAGAACCAAGCTGTTCCCAGACACCCGTGTTTTCCAATCCCGGCTGCCCCTCCCTCCTTACTGTCACGCTCACTAGTCATCTTGCTGCCCTTGTCCTCTTCTGACCTTCTCCGCCTATAACTCCCAGGAAGTTTGCACAAACTTTTTATACCTTCAAAATATGCACTAAGACTTTTTATACTTTTAAACTATCACGTGTCACTTTGCAGCATGATAAAATCATTAATGCAGCGGCTGTGCTACTCACCAGGCTGGCGGAGGAGCCTTCTAAGTGGCTATTTCCTTATACTCCACATACATATTCTTCTTACCGGTTTTTACCTTTTATCTTCGTGTAACAAAACAAAACACAGTATGTAATCCTTCTGCCTTTTATATGCTGTCTCTACCTCCCTGCCTCTAGGAAAATTGCCTGGCCCTTTCCTTTCTCCAAATCATTTTGCTGTAGGTTTTGGGGTCAGGTAGAGTCTAGGTCAACCACTTAGGCAGGGCACTAAGATGCGTGAAACAAAGATAATTCAATGTGGGGAAACTTCTATTTAAAAGTTTTTTAAAAGCCCACACATTTTTCTCTCATTGGTAAAAATGTCACTATAGTGACATTTAAGGTTCACTGGGTCTAAACACTACTTCAATGTCAACAGACTCACACAACTGTTTTGTGGCTGCTCTCTCTCACTCTCTCTCTCTCTCTCTCTCTCTGTCTCTCTCTCTCAAATAAGTTTTTCCCACACAATATAGTTTTAAAGTACAAATAAATACAAGGCACAGTCACTGTTTGGATCCCATGTTTTCACTTGGAACCCGTGCCTCACAGATTATGACATGCAGCACACAGAAAATGGGATTAGAAAAGGTGCTGTGGCCATAGGGTTGTCCTCGGGCTGTAGAAGGCAGGGAAAACCCTTCATTATTCTTCCCCTCAGACTGAGGAAGCTCATGATAGCTATGTGTCATCTCTAATGTCATCGGCTCCATCTCAGGCTTTGTCTCCCTGTCTCCCTTTTTCCTTCATTGTCTCCCCACACCCCTCCTCCTCACTCTCCATGGCTCCCAGGACCAAAGAAAGGCAGAAGAGCCTAAGAACAGATCCACCACTCCCTAATGAATTAATAACCATGCCCAGCCCCAACGCAAGCCAGAAAGGACTTTTCAATTCCAAATAGAGTGTGAGGAATTGTTAATAAGATGTACATTAAAAGTTAAATAACTGATATTTTATTATTGTTATGCTTATGAATCTGTTAAAATATTTAGTTTTTAAGGGTAGTTTAATAATTGTTACATAAATCAATGTTCTTGTCAGCTAATTTTTAAAAATACACTACCAAAAGTTACAATGGAAATAGAAAAAGAAATCACTGTTTCTATCCAATAAAGTTAGGGCAGAAAGCTATCAATACAGTAGTGGTATAGAAGAATGCCTAAGTTAATATTTTTCTATTATACTGAGAGAAAAGATGATGTTTAAAATTTTAACCAAATCTCCTAAATTAAGAAATAGTCATTTAGTTTTTGCAAAAAGGTAATAGATTTCTTAAGACAAAGCTAAATAACATATGGTTCTTTAAAATCATTTTTATTATATTTCTTTTAAATAGTTAGACTGAAAATATATTGAGAAATACAGAAAAGTAAAATAGGAAAGGAAATGAGAATTACTATAACTGTATAAATGTATATAGTGTCCCGCCAAAAACCAGCCAGAGATTCCCAGCTCCGTATGCAGGCACCATTTGGACCATGTCAAGAGACCTCTTCACCAGGTACACAAGATCTGCATTTCTAGTAAGGCAAAGATATGCCAAGCAGCCAGGCACTCACCCATATGGGGACTTTTCAGACAATGGGGCTGGACCAAAGGATTCCGCAAGGAGTATCACTTGTCAAGCATCATTTGGACTTCTTTTCTGAAGCTTTTGTCTTCCATTCCTTATCGAATTTTGAAGATAGAAAGTATGTGTGGAAAAAACCTAATAAAAACAAGCAAAGGAACACACAAAGAGCTCGGCTAACACACACAGGCACACAGCACAACACCACTCAACATCATTCAGGACATCATTTTGTTTGTTGTTTATCGTTATACCATATGGTAAAAAAAAAGTTGAAAGAGTTAATCATATATATCATTAGAATGACTTTATTAATCAACCAACTAAATATAGGATCAGCAAAACTAAATAGTAGTGTACTTGTGATAAGCCTCGTGGTTACAATACTAAGATACATTTTACACAATCTAATATGAATTTTCCTATTTTATTCTTAATTTTTGCTTTTTTGTTTGTGTACAGGGTTTGAGTTCAGGGCCTTCTGCATGCTAGTCCAGTGCTCCACCATTGAGCTGTATACTCCCACCCCTTTTCTAGCTTTCAAGCCTGAGAAGTACATTGGTCTATGTACACTGTTACCTGGTTAGGTTATGTAGAGGGAGGACACAGACACATCTCCTTTCCAATACATGTATTTTGGGTTCTAAGCAAATGAATAAAATGATTCTAAGCGATCCCAAAATGTAAGCCAAAATCTATTCATCAGTCACAATTAAGAAGGAAAGGCTTTATGCAAAGGAGTGGGATGTCTGTCCCAAATCCAGAATTTCTTCTGAATAAACACACTCACAGATCCACAAAAGAATATGTACAGGAATGTCCATGGAAACATTATTCAGTTTGCAGATTAAAAAGAAAATACAGCTTCTACCTGAAGGGAATAGGAAAATGTGTGCACACAATGTAAAGAGTCAAAATTGCAGTCAGATCACACACACACACACACACACACACACACAGAGCACACAAATCTCATCATTTTTGCCACCTTCTGAAATAGTTCTAGAAGTACTCTTTCATGAGTATTTTTTCAAGGTCTGATTTAAAACACAGTCAATGCCTGCTCCATCCAACAGAAAGGAAAGCTCGGAACATGAGGATGTGTCCTCATTCACTTCATTCATTGAATCTGGCACCCTGAGACTTAAGGTCAAAGTGACCAGGAAAGGTAAATGGTTTGAGTTGATTCAGAAATGAGGTCCTCACAAAAGAGGACTTCCAGAACTGCTTCAGAAAATTGCAAGAATTTTCTGAATTCTTGTTCAAAACAAGAGTTGGGAAAGGGAAAATCAAAACAAGATTGAGGGGGATTAATGGCAATACACCTTTTCCTGTAATGATTTTTCAAAAATTAAATATTCATCATATTTTTCATGATATCTCAGGACAGGGCCAGGGTTGTATAGCCAGTAGGAGCTCACATGCTCAGCACTACCAAATTAACAAAAATTATATATCACGGTAGATGTCTATGACACAATAGGAGTGGAACTTAGCAATCAAGTGGGGGAAACAAGACAAAAGAAAAGAAGAGCTTTAATCAGCTAGCCTAGTACCAAGTGGGCCATGAGTGAGCAATATGGTTGACTCAGTTCTGTGTGGTTCTATGTGTTTGGCTAAAATAAAGTATTTTGGAAATCATTATTAACATTAGGGGAAAAAAACAATGTTCAGCCATATCTAAAGTTCATATGTAGACAAAAAGTGCAAGAAATTATAGGTTGGAAATATCCCTAAGATACAATGTTTACTCTAGTTAAATACAGTTTGGGATTCTTAAAAATCTTACGGAGAGCTTTTACAATTCAAAAATCGATTTATGGGTCCAACAACACCTAAATTTATGAAAAATAAAAACAAATCACAATAAGGAAAGACTACATAGAAAGTTCACTGCAGAGACAGTGTTTGCAGAATACATTATAATATCTAATAAAATCAAGATTTTCGCCAAGGTGTCCTGCATTGCCTGGACCTAGCAGCTCCATCGGGCAACATTTCCATCAGTTTGCTGGGAAGTTTTATCTCAGTGATTTAGCAGTTGCTGGTGGAATAGCAGGATATGGCCTAAATGAAGGCTGTGCCATGACCCCAATTCATATTTTAATAGATCCGACATACAGTACACAGTATTTAATAGAGTATGGAGAATTCTTTGAAAGCTAATTTTGTTGAGGACCTGGAATCAAGGTCATTCTGAATGATCCATATAATTATCAAACTGGACAATACAGTGGAAACTGGAGCATTTCTATGACTTGCATAATTATAGTAACTTGACAAAACATCAGTATTATTTCAGTTCCCATGAAAATAAATATCTTGAATATACAATTATGTTTATAAAGCATCCATACTACATTACTTGGATAACAGAAGTAAATCTTAAACTGTATTGCCAAAATCAGAACAAAGAAATCTAGGGCTGGGGAGATAGCTCAATGGTCTGAGTATCTGCATGGCAAGTGCAAGGACTGGGGTTCAATCCCTGGTACTGTATGCCCTGGACTGTGCCAGCCCCCGAAACCAGGCATGCCTATAATCCCAGCACTAGGGAGGCTGAGACAGGAGGATCATTATGAATCCAAGCTGTATAGAGAGACTCTGAACCAAATAAATAAAAGATTAAAAAAATATTGATTTTAAAAAATCTCTATGGCTTTTATCATTATAGTACTGTTGAAAATGCTTTACTATTATTTAAATTTCCAATAAAAATAAGTACTGATATTATAATTATAGTATGCTACATTACTTAGATAACAGAAACAATATTTAAAATATATGCAAGTGTCTTGATTGCTTAGGAAGTTGACTTAATTAACATACAAAAAAAAGACAAGTCTTAATTTTATTTAGTAAACACATCAGTATTGTCTCTTCTTAAATTAAGTATCTGTATGTTTCTTATCACCACTTATAATATTAACTTTATCAGATAGTTTCAGAAAGTTATCTAAGCCATGAAAATCTCAATAATTACAAGTGAAGCTAATCCAGGAAAACAATAATTTGTTTGAAGAATAACTCACCTATAAACTATATGACCACTTCAACATCATAGAAAATATTCTCACCTGACAAATTTACCTCAAATTGATATATTTGAAAGTTACAGAAATCAACTACTATGAAATCTAACCAACAAATTAATATCACCCCCAACTTTCCCTCTAGGCTCATTATAAATACTACACACTAAGAAATATTATACAACAAAAAATACCAACTAAACAGTCTCAGAGACCAAAACTGCCGTGTGCATTTTTAAAAAATGAAAGCTAAGTGTAGGCACCATTCACTAGCCACCACAGACAAAAGTAACAGCACTTCAGACATTCATCTCAAAGAGTTTGTTTGACTAGAATTATAAATCAAATCACCATATTCATGAGAGGCTCTAAAGCCAAATTTTATACCTTAGCATTATGTATATGAAACCGGTTAAGAGATTTGCTTCCTATTGTCTAATACTTTTCCACTAGGAGATCGTCAACAAATGGCCAGGAAGAAAAATCTGAAGATGCATTACCTGTTATCTATTTTTAAAAACTATATAATTATGCACAGACCAACCACCTCCCGAGATAGTTAAATGGTCATGCCAGAAAGCTTATATGTAATTTCTACAACAAATGGCCACCTTAAAAGTTTGAAAAAATACTGAGAAATGTTAAAATTTTTCTGTTGGGTTTTTTCCCTCTCCTTTTTGCTACAGAATGAGGGAATGAAGCATTTTTCTTGGACACTGAGTATAATTATAACTAATCATCTCCTTCTCCTTGGAGCAACATTCGTTGACGTTCCTTCATTTTAGGGTGGCTGGCTGACACAATTCAAATATAATTACTCTTCTTGCATGATAAACTCCAGCACCGTGAGCAAATACAGTATGTCTCATTGTCAAGTATGGCTAGACAGCAGCGGCGTAATATAGACCTTTCAAGCCCTAGTGTAGCCCCCTGCCTTTGAAATCTGTGTGAGATGACAAAACTGACTTTCATTTCCCTTGGACTTTCTCAAGGTATCCTTATTAAGAAAAAAAAAAAACCTAAAACCCATAAATTTAATCTACCTCCTGCCAATCACAATAGTTTCTGCTGTCAGACACTCAGGATACATAACCACAAAATTTAAATGTTATTGTTTCGTACAAGAAGCAAATGTTGCTTATGACTACCCCAAACAGTCATGTGACACCTCAGTGGGTTTTTCTTTGTTTGCTTCCTCCAACACCGAACAATGGCTGGGCTGGAAATGTGGAACCAGTGGACAAAAAGTGGAAGAAGCAACCCAATAATAAACTTGAAGTGGATTATTTTTCCAGGCTATCTTGTGAGAGACAATTGCACGATGAGTGGAAATTTGTGTCTTAACATTTCAGATTTAGTAGTAAGCAGTGATGATACTTCATTCTCAAATGGCTCCTTATTTAAAATAATTAAGCTCATACATGAATGATCACTGTCATAGAACTTTTACCAACTTTTAAGAAAGAAATAGTATAATAATAACACATAGTTATGAGTGTGAAGTTTGGGGAAGAAACAAAGGCTTGATATTTAAACTAAAAATTTTCAATATGGTCTACCAGCTCCAAAGAGCACTCTTTTCAATAATGAGGTGAACTCATCACTTTGTCTCACGTGTTCTGATTAGTGGCTTTAAAATGAATACAGGTCTATGACTGGCCACAAATATAATGAATTCCAAAATGTCATTTTTACCTGTTACTTTCTAGGACAGTGCTTTCACACTAGTCTCCCAATTCTAGATGGTTCTCCTGGGTATGTATCATTGTAAATTGAACCGTACCTTGTCGTCAAGGGCTTATATTAGGCTGAGGTAGGGACATTCACCAGCTGAATTAGGTAAGGACCTCTAATCCCTGTTGTTCTAAAACCTATACAAAGCACCACTAACTGTTTTCATTAGTAGTGAATGTCCCTAACCGATGAGGACGCAACTCCTGGCAGGAGGTCTCTTTCCTGCATTGGTGTGGAAGCAAGGAGACCCAACACAGCAAACGGCCTCACTTCTTCATGAGATGAGGCCATTGAAATAAAAACAAAATGCCATCAAACTGAAAATAATCCTTAGTTTTCTCTACACATGTGAGAAAATCTTTACCTATTTTTGCTTCCCAAACAGGCAGAATTCTACTGTCCCCTTTAGTTAGTCGAGTTGTCCGCTATGCCTGCTCAAAGGTGACCAAGTCCATGAAGCCAGCAGAAATAGAAGGAAACATATATATGTAAATAAAATGAAAGCTCTGGCCATTTCTATTTGTGATAGCCAGTGAAACTAAGACAATGCCAGCTATAGGAGATGTACATAGAGTCAAAACAAAGAAGCTGAAAATCACTAGGGAGTTGGTCTTCACATGCTTACCACAACCTGGGGAAATCACATTAGGCACATTTTTACAGAACAAATCTTCCATTCTACCCAAAGAAAACATTCATCTGTCCATATGAGATACTTCATTAGGTCGAGTCACGGCCAATAGAAAGCCCTGTTTTTGTCTTCTATGGACATTTCATGGCTACGCTTGCGATGAGCGATGTGGTCACCCTAAAAAAGCTTGATGGCATTCCTTTATTGCACAAACCTCACTCCTTTTCAAGTGCAGTCTTATTTACCTTTTTCTTTGCCCTAAAAAATAGGACTCCACCACTCTAAAAACTATTCAACCCATTTTCCTGATTAAAGCCATTCACATGAAATGTAATATTTGGCTTTAGGATATCTCATCCCTAGAATTCTCTAAGTACATTACCCAAGTGAAGTAGTTTAGAACTCAAAACCAAATACACACACAAGCCCAGGATAAGACTTTAAAAACATACTTGCTTTAACATTCTTGTTAAAAGTTTGGTTAGAGGCATAAGAGACTTTGCATGAAGCTGAGATCTAAGTCCTCTATCCATTCATCCTTTGTTATCATAACTCAGTCATTACCCCGCTGCCCACATAGCGTAGTCCCAGAACCTAATGAGCTCTGATTTTATTCCACTGACCCACTGTCCATAAAAAGTCTCAGATTCAGCAATGTGAACTAAAAGCAAACTGGTTATATAAGTGCAACCCAAGTCCAAAAATAAAATAAAAACAAACAACACAAGGAGAGGTGACTGCAAGATTTGCATTTGGTTTACCATGTTGCTTCTACTCAAAGGCTGAGAATCCTTCCCCTGCGTATTTAAATATGCAACAGCTCAGAAGAAGTTACACAATGTTTCCATCAGCAGAAGATGTGGCACTTAGAGAAAGCATCAGGAAAATAAAAACTACAGACAAAATAGGGCATATTTGCATATTTCACTTAAAATTAGGCTATGTTGCAGCATATTGGAAACTCATATGCATTGGATGTCAGCTGAGTTACTTTTCTTTCCCCCCAAGGTGACATTGGTGCTTGTCTTACCAAATATGATGCAACTGACAAGTGTTTTCATGTAAGGAAGATATATGCCTCCCATCACCTTGTCAGGCTGAGTGAAGGCGAACTCCAGCACATCCTTTCACAAGTGATTAGGTGGTCGGAGTCATTAAAAGTCATAAAGTTAGACTGCAGCAGTGTGCCATGCATACATATGCGCTCATCCAAAGCTGTCCTCCTTGAAGCAGGCGAGAGCTCTCCACTGTGCTCTGACCCAGTCATAGATTCTTTGCCGAGCTCCCTCTCCCTTAGCATACCTTTGAAGCAATACTGAACAGTAAATGCTGCTTTGGCCAGGCTCACTGTCTCCCACTTTCCCAGCCAAACCGCTAACCACTAGAGGTCCACGCGTCTGATTTTGGTTCACTAACATGAAGAAAACAACCACATTGACATTGCTTATTCTTCCGCAGCATATTTTAAATTAATTTTCAAAATACTTTGAAAACTCTTGTCAATCAGCCTACTATAAAATTTTCTTAAAGGCAGCAAGAAAAAGAAACAGTGGTATTATTTAACTATTCCACAGAATGACTAATTTAAGGCACAAAGAATTGAAATGCTGTTTCAATGAGTCTAATACATTAGGGCTAATCAGGAGGTCAAAAAAAGCTTAAATAGAGTCCTATATTCCAACTTCCCACTTTCATCACTGTGACTTCCCCGTAAATAAATCTGAATTTTTATAAATTTTATTTTTAAATACCCAAGGCAATATACATTTCTAAGTTTTATTTATTTTTTATCTTTTATCCTTTTTGCAGAAGTGGGGATTGAACTCAGGCCCTTGTGCTTGCCAGGGACGCACTTATTTTATTGTGTGATCTCCCCGGCCCATTTATAAGTTTTACAGCATACTATTTGGCCTAGAAATTCGACTTGTAGGAATCTACCCTAAAAAAATTAGGCATGTGCGTGGGCAAAAATGTTTGCAAAAGATGTTCAGTGCACCATTATTTATAATAATTAATAACAGCAAAGAACCTAAATGCAAAAAGAGGTATTCTTGGGATTCTTTGATTAAATATTATAAGTCTAAAATATATTTTAGAGTAATGTTAATACTGAAAATGATAATCACAATATAAAGAGTATGAAAAAAAGTAAATTAAAATATTTAGGGATCTCAATTAGCAAAATCTATAAATACACATAAGAAAAGGATCTAAAAGAAAATATTAAAAAGATTGCCAATAGTATTTACACATATGTTAGCAGGTTACAAATACTTTTATATTTTTTATTGTGTATGGATGTTCTAATTATCTACAATGAACTTTATTTCCTTCTTCAGTCACAAAAAAATGTAAAGCCTTGAAGTTCTTCAGTAGATATTTGAAAAGTTCAGTAGATATTTGAAAAGTAGATATTTGTGGAACCTATGTTCCACAAATCTCTTGCACATCATCTCAACATAGACTGCCTATTATTAAGCAGTTTAAATCCTTTTTATAATTTAATACGGGATCTATAGTAAATCCTTTCTAAGATGCATTACAACAAAGTAGCCATCAGTCCCTGCCCTGAGAATAGAAGTACATACCATGTATGTGCTGTAGAGGAAAATGAAGTTTTGAGATGTTGTATCTCAATCAACCATGATTGACCAGAATGACTTTCCCAAAAGTAACTTCATTTCTCTGTCAAAGGCCTAGAAGTTTGCATGTGCAGAATACACGAAGTCATGTAAACAGATACTCAAGCAAGGAGCTAGCAGGTGTAATTCTTTAATGATAAACTCTGCAACATTAATGAAATAACATGGAGCACTGAACCCTACTAACCCTCTAAACACACACGGACTAATTCTGCCTCTATAAAGACCATTAAAAGAATATATTTTAACTATCAGACATTTAAAAATATATCCTGCAAGCTCATGTTTTGGCAGACAACCAAACTTTCAGCGACTTAGAAGACTGAGGCAAAAGGACCACAAATTTGAGTACAATCTGGACAAATTAGCCAGACTCTCTGTTCTATGCCCAGTACCACATAGATAGATGATAGATAGATAGATGATAGATAGATAGAAAGATAGACAGAGAGAGAGAGAGAGAGAGAGAGAGAGAGAGAGAGATGATAGATAGGCAAGCCCATGCTCCCGAGTTTTTGCTTCTATCACATATTCTGTTTTTCTTGGTCAAAGCCAAAACACATTAAAAGGTACACATTACTGAATATGCTATTGTAATTAAAAATAGGAATGTCTAAATGTCTATCAAGAAGAATATACAGATACTGAGGCAGAATTCTTTTTATTAAACAGAGTCAATTTTCCAGCCCATCATGACCATTACCATCATTACCACCATTATTAAGAACATGGTCATTTTTGGTTTTTGTTTTTTTTAACATAGTCATTTTGGTGAGTACTTTTCTACGATTAAAACATTTTAAATCATGAAATATATAAATTAGGCAGCTGAGAAGCTTTGAGAAGTGACTAAAATAGACAAGAACACTACGAGTTGAGAGAATGATCTGAATTCCTTGTGTCAGACAACAGCTCTTCTCCTGAGGAACCTCCTAAGGAAGAAGCCCTCCGACAGCTCCACCCACCAGAGGAAGCAGCGAGTGCTCTGCCTCTGTGGAACCTGCTCCTCAGTCCTCAGATGATTCAGGCAAAGACTCCGATAATTCATTCTTAAGAGTCGCTGCATGTTCTCATGTAATCTAATCACTCTAACTGGCACTAGGAAAATGTTTATTTGAAGAGTAATTTATTTAATTAACTAAAAGACATTCTGTTACCTCTTTTTTTTTAAGAGAATCATGGTGTTTTTTTTTTTTACATGAAGAACCATTGCATGTATATTTTCTATGTGTATAGAACATCATGAATAATTCAAGGAAATATGGCTATATATCCCAATTTTTTTAGTAATTTTATTGAGAAACAAATAGCAATAAGACAGTTTTAAAACCGATAAGTAGGACAGTTTCAATAATAAATACATTGTACATTGTTGTCTCAGTGGTTATTCATTGTACAAGATGCAGACATGACATCCCGTCCATAAACAATATTAGAACAAATCTTCTTATTCATTGAATTAAGAGAATGTAGTTGTATATCTATCCTATTTTGTATATACAGATACAAAATGGTCATTCATTTGTATCCCCCCTTTTTGTTTAGTTTTGTCAGGGAAAGGTATTCCATTGTCTTTTAAATATTATAAGTACATGAATTCAGCAAAATATTTCAAGATAGTCCAGTAGTCCATAAGAGTAGTGGATCATCCACAGGACTGGCAATGTCAGAAGTTGTTAACATGAGCCCTTTACAGCTCAGCATACCAACATGGCTTCACCTCTTATACCTCATTTTTATACCCTTCTTCTGGATGGTTAAGACCAAGATAAAGCAAGACATATATAACAAGAAATTAACTTTTATATCTGATAAAGTCAGTCAAGTCCCCTCAGGATTTATCCTGAAACACTGTACCACAATTTGTAGATCCTTTGTGAGTGTCAGCCATGTGGATGAGTCATGGCCATTGCTGGACCAATCTGCTCTTTGTGAAAGCCTGAGAGAATGTTTTCTCTCCAGATGACTCTCCTTAGGCACAGTCTATGACATTGATCACTTTCCTCTGTGACCCCATAATCTCCTTGATCAGAAAATTTGGGACACAACAGAGTTACATGATGCTATAGTATAGGTTCTCCTACGTCCTGAGTCTTCACTGACCTTGAAAGGCTAGGGCCAAAATGTTGGCTGAC
>NDGN011475403.1:0-16268 GCA_002564285.1 Tympanoctomys barrerae
ATGGCTCAGTGGAATAAGCACTTCCCTGGCAAGTGCAAGTGTCTGAGTTCAATCCCCGGTTCCACAAAAAAAAAGGAAAAAAAAAAGAATTATATAATTCTTATGTTTACATATAATTCCAGAAATCTAACCATATACAACCCTGAAGCAGGACAGTCCCACAGGCAATTATGCGACTTTGAAAGTGGACTATATCTGTGGTTTACACAGACGGAGAGAGAGTACAAAGCGAATTTAAGTTGAAAGCGATCTTTTGAGAGATTGTATTTTTAAAAAAGGTGTATGGACAAATCAAGTCATAAAGGAAAGACATAAAGAGATCTAATTTAAATCTATCAAATATCTAAGTCTTCAATTATGTATTCAAGTATTCACTTAAAAACAAGTATTTTATAAAAGACCAACTTCCCTTAGGGCTCATTACAAAATTTCCCAGTTTTGAAACTATCACTTCTAGGACAGTAAACAAAAATATTGTGTACATTTTACTATATTAGTGGCCTACAGGAGTACATCTATGTAACCAAAATACTGTTTATCAAACATATGCTTTCTCTTGGGCCGTGTCTCAGGGTTAGAGCTCCAAGGAAAAATATTCATGTAAATATCACCTGTCTTTAATTTCTGTCTCCAAACACTTACATATATAAAGATTATAAAATTGTAACTATCAGAAGAAATGTGATGCAAAAAAATATGGATAATATTTGTAGGCCAAGAATGACTATTTTTATGTTTTTCAGAATTTATGATATAATGTAGCATGACATTTTTCATGTCTCATTATCAAAAATAATGCTGAAAATTATTTTTGGAAATAGTTTTATGGAACTAGATAACCTTATATGATGGATTATATAAATTGCCATCATTTTGTATTTTAAGGCTATTAAAATTAACATTATTAACTGTTCTCGTGTAAGAGCTACTTTAATCTCTCAATCAAAGCTGCTCGAATGAAAGAGAAGTCCCATTATATTTAATGGACATGTCCCAGGCATGCTGTCTCTAGAATGAAAGGCATGTACACATCTAAAATATTTTTAATTTTTCTTCATCGAACACCCAAGCTGATAAAATATCTTTGCAGTTACAGTGGAAATGAGACAAACAGCTTAAAATTTTTATAATTGAAACAAGCAATCTTTTGTTTTGATTTGTAGAAAAAATAATTCAATCGATGAGGAATGAAAGGATTACAAGCATATGATGCAACAACAGGTACAGGAATTTTGCAAGAAGACTCATATTTTATAAAACTTCCTCTCATCTATGTATTAATTGAGCCTTACAACTGCCAGATGATGAGACTGTGACACTCTACGTAAAGATGAAAGGCTTGAGGCTCAGAAGGATTTTAATTTTCCAAATAAACAGAATAGGACAGAAGTGAAGACGCCTAGTTAATAATTTTATCTATCTATAAGAAAATGTCATAGAAATATACAGAATTATAAATTAAAACATTGAGGTTGGTCAGTTGAAAATAAATCTTATCTCTGTGAGCAAGATGAAGATTTCACAGTAAATAAAATTTGTGATCAGTAGCAGACCTGAGATTTTTATCTCAGCCTATTATTTCTCTAGGCAATATTTACATCTCTGCTGGAATCATTTGGAGTATGGAATGGTGCAAAGCAGTAGAAGCTCAGGAAGAACGGAGGCACAGGGAAAAGAGGCTAAGTAGACAAAGAAAACAGAGGAGTATCACAAAGTCTCCAGAAAGTAAATACTCAGATTTTACCAATTTTACTGGAGAAAAACTGGAAATATTTGATCAAGGGTTGCTCTCATGAACAAATGTGTACCTTTGCTGCCTAAAGTCTAAAGGATGTTTTTGAAATAATATGAGAGAAACTAGACAAGAAGAGCTAAGAGATCAGTTCAGGGACTCTTTTGGACATTCTCAGTACAGAGGCCAGAATCCCCACCCCCACCCCCCAAAAAAGCTATGGCTTCAAAAAGACTGATTTCAAACATATTCATGAGAATATAGTGGCTGAACACATATACTACCTTGTATTCTGTGAAACTGCCTACTTTTGAGTGCTCCTGACAAAAGACAACTTGGTAAAATTGTCTCATTTCATAGAAGTTACACATAAAAGAATTGTAGCACAAAAACCTCAGTGTCTGATTTGAGTACCTAAATAGTTTTTAGGATCATTCATTATGGTAGCAAGCATAAGAGAGGAAACAAAATTATGTTTGTTTGAAGAGCTGTAACACTTAAAAAGCCTTTGAAAAAAATTGCAATATTTAGTCAGTGTCACTAGATATGTAAATGAATGAAATATGAAGTCATTATAAACAAGGCAAGAAGCAAGGTAAAAAGACCAAAAAGTAAACATTTAGAATATTAGAGAAAGGAAGACTAAACCAGACTGAGGAGTAGTCAAGGAGGTGAGAAAAAACTCAGCAAAACATTATGCCAGACAATACATGGGAAGAAGGCTATAAAAAGAATCACACTTTTTATTCAACATCTTAGTAGTGAGTATAGACAAGTACAGTAGGGCTAAAAATAATAATAATAAAAGGCATAAACACTGGAAAGGAGGAACTGTGAAATCTTTCTCTGCTGATGAACTCATTATGTACATAATGAAAATCACAAAGAATCGTGTGTGTGTGTGTGTGTGTGTGTGTGTGTGTGTGTGTGGTGCTGGAACTCAAGCCCAGGGACTTCTGTACACAAGGCAAGAGGTCCACCACTGAGCTACACCCCCAGCCCACACAAAGAATCTTTAAAAAGGCAAGCAAAATTTTTAGAAAGTGAATCCAGCAAGGCATCAGGGTAAAACATGAAATTTTTAGAAAAATAATTCTATTTTTATATTATTAGTAATAAACATTTGAAAATTGTGTTTGTGCACAAATACCTATAACACTAAGGAAAGCACTTAAATATGCATTCAAAATGGGCAATAGCTACTAAAGATTGCAAACTATTAATTAAAAACACAAACCAAAGAAAAGAAAATGTGTGCTATGTTTATTTTTAAAGCACAATATTAGAAATGCTGCCCAGATGTTGATTCTTCCCAATCTGATCTATTTATGGTAACAGCTATGTTGAGAAGCAAGTTGAAAACACAAAGATACTGAAATAGTTGAACTAATTTTAAAGCAACAGCAAATTTGGGGAACTTACATCACTTGATTTCAGGAAAAACACTAAAGCTGTAATAGTTGGGAGAACAAAATAGCATGATTTTGGCATTACATACCTTATAGGTCAGTGAAACAAAAAATGCAGACAAGCAACCTTATCTTAATATTTGAAAGATATTTGGATACATATTTCATTAAGAAGACAATCAAATAACAAAAGCAAAATGTATGTTCAATGATATTATTTTTTAGGGAAATGCAAATTAAAGCCATGCTGTGACATCATTACATACCTTATAGGTCAGTGAAACAAAAAATGCAGATCCAAAATTATAGTTAACTGTTTATTTCTTATTTTCTTGCCAAATATATAAACAGAAATGGTAGAATAGTGTCTTTAACAAATATTTGCTAAAAATAAACTTTTCAGAACAAAACCTAAAACTATGAAATATTTTAGATGATATAAAAAAAGTGAAAGTACATTTCAAAAGTTCAACTCATTAATGAAAGTAAATTATGTTAATCTGAATTTATAAAATTTAGAAAATTCCAATATTGGAATATCAAAAACATAAGTTTACAATCCTTGCAAATTTCATATATATCAAACAATTTTTATCAGTACTATCTAAAGAACACTCGGGGCCAGCCAGATTGCTCACCAAACTAAAGCGCCTGCTTAAGGCAGGTGCAGAGACCGGGTTTTGATCCTTTTCACTTTGTGCTGGCCCCACACTCAGGGCATGCTGAGCCGGCGAATGAGACTGGATATAGTGGCATGTGCCTATAATCCCAGCACTTGGGAGGCTGAAAACAGGAGAATCACTGAGTCTTATCTGTGTAGTGAGACCCTGTACTAAAATACATAAAATTAATTAAAGAACTCTTAAAATTATAATCAAAAGACAGGCAACCTTATCTTAATATTTGAAAAATATTTGGATACATATTTCATTAAGAAGACAATCAAATAACAAAAGCAAAATGTATGTTCAATGGCATTATTTTTAGGGAAATGCAAATTAAAGCCCTGCTATGACATCATTACATACCTACTAGAATAACTGAAGAAAAAGGAGGAGGGCACATGACAATAGCAAATAATAGCTGGAGTGTGAAAACACATTGGAGCTATTCTTTGTCATGACTGTTAATCCTTTAATTTTACATACCTTTGTCAAAACTCTCAGAAATATACACTAAAAGGGCAATCATGCTATAAGTAAATTATGCCTTACTAATACATTTTTTAAATAGAGTAACCACATGCATATTTCCAGGGTATCACTGATCTTGTGCTGATGATGGGATCTAGGATCAAGAGGATTCTTGCCAGAAAAAAAAAAAAATTTAAAGTGTTCCTAGAGGTATGAAAAAATCTATGACTGGGGATATAGCTCAGCAGTGTAAGCACCTGTCTGGCAAGGGCAAGGTGCTGAATTTAATCCCCAGTACTGAAAAAAAAATAGTCTTATATTCATTTGGAGAAAGAGATGCTATTTCCATCATAAAGAAACAATTTGGTACAAAGTGCTATAAAAAAAAAGAAAAGAAAAACATTCGGGGAGAGTAGAAAAGAAAATTGAAAACAGCAGCAATAAAAGAAAAAGTTAGAAGCTGGGGGTGGGTGGAGTCATCTTGAAACACATATAAAGAGCAAGATAAGAATACTTATCTAAATAAAGAAGAAAAAGTAGAGATAGGCGTGGTACCTAAAATGTGGGCACAGGCTTCCAGCATGGGCCTGCTATGTTGGTCTGTCAAAGAGAATGGAAAGTAGTGGTATCTCTACAGCACTGCAGGCTCTCTTGTCATGAGAGAATAAACCTGGTACCACTTAGAGAGAGGGAGAGACAGAGGGAGACAGACATAGATAGAGGGGCAGAGAGGCAGACAGGCAGGCAGGCAGACAGACAGACAGACAGACAAGTAATCTTCAAAGATGTTGAACAAAAATTAGTGTAGTTAGAGGAAGTGAACCATTGAAATCATCAAAGGTTCCATCTTTTTGTTGGGGGAAGAGAACTGGAAAAATAAAGCAGAGTAATTGTGAATATTCCTAAGACATACATTTCAGCTTAAGCTGCTTAAGGCATGGAAAGGAAGCGCCAAGTTACGTATTTTCTTCATGGAGCTGATCTGGTAGGTTTAACAAGGCAGAAGTCTGGAAAAACATAACAACAATATTCAGGGTATCACCACTATGTGGAATCTGGAGTTAAAGATTTCAGAGAGGAAATGAATGAGGGAAAAATGTATTCTGTGACACTGGAATGGTAACCTGAGGTAGATACGTATTTACATGACCTGATATGAAATACTAATACAGAAAACAGATTTTCCATAGTCATTTTAAGAAGGATGGAGGGATTTAATTATTTCAATAATTTAATACAATATGTAACTTTTTTGACACAGTTTCACTATGAAGTCCAGGAGGGCCTTGAACTTACTATGTAACTCAAGCTGGCCTCAAATTCCTGTTAATGTTCCTGCCTCAGCCTCCTGTTTACTTTCTCACAAGCCCAGGATTGGAGTGGTTTAAAGAAAAAAGAAACCATGGACAAGGCACTAAACCTTGAGTGGATGAGCCAGACTTCCTACAGCCTTTCCGGAGGAGAAAGGCAAGTGGAGAGTGCAATCTCTGTGCACTGCAACTCTGACAGCCACAGGACTCCGTAGGAGGATCCCAACTCAAAGGCCTAAAGTACCCCTGGGAGTGTGGGGGGTGGAGACTCTGTCCTCTCCCCAGCTGTGTGGGTCACGCAGGAAGGCAAATTACTCCTCAGAACATGATGGACCTAGGCTTCAGGTAGCATAAAAAGCATACACTCTCTAGAATGACTAAATTCATTTCCAGCAAAAACATTACATCTAGGACATGGGAGAAGGGCCTTTAAAGTGATTCTGTGAGGGGTGTCTGGCAGACACTTCTGCAGAGTTTAGGATTGCATACAGGAAAAGCATGTGAAGTATGTTATTTAATGTAAGACTATAATGACCCTGCTAATGCAGCAAAAGAAATAGTAGCATGTGCCCTGGCGTTTCACAGAGAGCTGAGTGGGGCTGGGTAAGATTGCACAGCATGAGCATACCAACTGTGGGGCTCAAGCGTGCCTTCCATTTGTGGCTGATGGGGGCCCTCTTTCTGCTAAGAGTAGGTCCAGCTCTGGGGGCTTCCTATGTGTACTGTCCAGTAGCCATTTTCAGTAACTCAATTTATTTTTTAAGACTCTTTGTCGTATTTTCCAATTTGATAAATTTATTTTTTTCTTGTCACAGACCTAAATCTAGCATTCTAAAAAGAAGATGGACATTTCTTCCTTGTTATTGAATATTATTAAATAATCTTTCATTCACAAAACATTCTCCATTTCCACCTAATTCTTATAGAAAAATAGTTCGTTAGATTTTAAGGGCATTTTAAAAGGTTTTCTGGTCTTTAAGGGGAGTGTATTATGGTTTAGAAGAACTGCATGCTTTGTCTTCCAAAGTTAATATTCTTGGCCTAATTTATAAAGTCAAAGTAAATTTAGATTGCTTTTTAATCTCTATTAAAAATGTTCAGAAGGAAGAAATCCAAGCTCTTCAATCATCACCCAGAGTATAATTCTTATTGAATTAAATTCCACACAGAACATTTATAGAAGTGAGCATATCCGTGTTATCATGGCGTCTAACACCTCAGTACATGGAGATGGAGATCAACTACCAACTTTTTCCCCATGTTGCCTATACGATTTAGATAAATTTACTGAATGTTCTTTGCTCTGATTCCATATCTTTCATCTAAAGTATTATATGGTTTATGATGACAATTGCTCCTACCACTGTGTGGTGTGATTGTTGAAAAGGAGAATAAGTACTTAGTGTAGTACTGGCCCAGTTGATAATCTTAAGCACATCACTGGGTGCTTAAGAAAATGGGAACTTTTTATTTAAGAGACAAGGAGGTTTATGTTTCACTTACAAAAGAAATGACTAGAGAAGGAATGATTTAGGTGCTTTTGGAAGGAGGGGCTGAATGTAGTGACTAAAAGCTGTGCCCTGGGCCTCCTTAGGTAACTAGAGCTGTCTGAAGGGGGAGTCCTTGCCTGTGAGTTGGTAAGGTGGTTGTTGACAGCTATGAAAAGCAGAGGCCAAGCGAACATCACCACAAAGACTGTGGATGGGGTACCTATGTTATGGAAGACATTCAAGTGGAGTTTCACCTGGAGGAGATCTCAGGTATGTGCTACTCCAAATTGGTGGGTTTGGGCTGTAATACTTATCTTCAGGTTGTTTTACTATAGTGAACCTGCTAAGAAAGGAAAAGCAAGACTTCAGTACATGTGGCATGTTATCAGAGCAGAATCTGAGAGTACAAATTTGAAGACTGCATTAAATGGAGGGCACAGTGCCTTTTTCATGAGCGCAGAAGAGAAAATTACGTTATGAGGTGTTAGGAAGAAGGAATTAACAAGCACTAAATTATGAGCCTCAAATGCAATAAATATGTTTAATACAGCTTGTAATCTTCATGAAAACTTGTGTGATTGGTATTTAATTTGGTGAAATTAGGTATCAGAGGATGTATTTGTCTATGGAGATAACTTATTAAAAGGTAGGTCCAGATTTCTGCCAAAACTAAAGCTTCTTCATGCCATTATGCACTCGGGTGTCAGGGAGATAGCTCAGTGGCACAAGTGCTTCCTGTCAAATCCCAAGTTCAATCCCTAGCACCAAAAACAAAGATACAATACTACTGTGCTATTGCACACTCAATGACATAAAACCCACACACACCCACACATACCCCCCTACAAAACCACTATACTCAGTTAAGTGTATACTATTGTCAAAGGACTAACTATAGAAATAATGTATTCTCTTTAGTAACATTATTTACAACATATGAGCATTTGTAATGAAATGTGAAATAGGATATACTCTTTCCCTTCCATTACCTTTGATTAAAGGAGAGCATGCTACACTAAAACACATTCTTGTTTATTTCTTGAGTGCACAGAACAGCAAGGGTTATCTGTTGACTGCAGGAGACAACTAGTTTACTTCATGAAGCATTTTTTTTCTCTGTTTTCTTAATCCAGTCCTCATTCTGATTTTCTGACTCTGTGACCACCTCATACTTCTGTAGCTACTTTTAAAATAAAGCTGATGTCACTGAACTATCTCAATGCCGATATTATCCCTGGCACAAAATTATTTTGCTCCTGCTCCTTAATGAAAAACTTACTTACTATTTTAGGAGATTTTTTATATGTAAAATTGGTAGGAATATTGATAATTACATTCAGCTTTTTGAGAAAATATAATTAAAGGTGTGTATGTTTTAATAAAGGAATTAGGGAAAACACTTTCTAAATTTCTTCTTTAGCTCTAAGCATTGATATCGTTTATATGAAGAAGATAAACAAATACATAAATTCAATTTTGCATTGAATTGTATTTTCTGTCACCCTTTCACTCTCCTTACCTTGATTTAAAAAAAAAATTCTCTTGCAAATGGATTTAAAACTGGAGAAAAAGTGAGACATAGAGTCAATAAAAGAAATTATTAAAATAGGTTTGTGACATAACTAAGGATAGAGCAATTGTATGTACTGTTTTATTGACAAATAGAGGCTGAAAAACATTCTAATTCATTCTCAAAAAGCTGCTACTAAACCATATTTTAAAAGGTTATAGATATTTTATAGATATTTTAAAAGGTTAAAGATAACAAGCTTAATATTTCTTCAAATAAATGTTGATGAAAGAGATTTAGATGTATTGTATGAAATAATAGAGCCCTTTCCATATTTACAGTATAGCAAGTTTGCAGAAACCCAAAAACCATTGCCTTTGACGTCAGATTCAATAATTAGGTAGTTAGAAGCTCAAATCACAATTTGGATTGAAAATAGCCTAAACATTAGGCTTATTTTTCTTTATAGCTGATGAAATAAAGATATCTTACTGTCTATTGACAAAAATATCAGATGTGCATATAAATATGTGTACATGTAATACTGAATACACACATACACATATATATGTATATATAATGTATAATATAGTATGAACAAATGAGCATTACTCCTGATTTGCCACCTAAGTTGGATTGAGAGATGACTGTGTATGTTGGGCTGTGTGACTGAGTTGAGACTTTGAGAACTACGTTCTCTCTCTGGTGCTGTCCCACTGTTCCACTGTTCTGTTTGCTGCCTCCCTTACTCTAAGCACCTTTTTCGCCCCACACCTTTTGACCATGCAATTTCTGCTTTGGAACCAGCCAACCATGAATTGAGACCCTAAAATAATGAAGCAGCTTAAACTTCTGCTTCTTTAAAATCTAAGTGTGAAATTCTATATTTAGCTACACAAATAATTACCATCCTGTGTATATTTCTATATTTTCTTCACAGAAAGGTGTGGTGTATGTTTGTCGCCAAGGAATAATAGGCCATGTGATGCAGCCTCACCAGAAGTAGGGAATCTTTTAGGCCAGGGCACCCAAACTATAACTCAGGTCCCATTTAATTATCCCAAGTGTCAACGCTACAATTAAATCTGAATACTGAGGTTTTAATAAAAACAAAAATAAACATCATACATTAACATATTTTGTCTTAAAAGAAAAACAAATACCATGTGTGCTGTAGGATTGCCACCACTGGCCTAGACTATACCACCAAGAGTTCTGTAAGTATACTGTATAATAGTCATACAAAGACAAATTGCCTAACAAGGCATTTCTCAGAATGCATTATCATTATTTTGATGCTATTAAGAGATTAATATTCATACTGATAGTCATATAGAGGGAATCAGTTTGAATTGTATTAGCAATCCTTAGGAATTAGTTAAAGGGATTGGGATCTTATAATCTTTTCTTGAGGATTTAATTTGATTATGAATTTAGTGTGGTAGGATCATTATACTTGTTAGCCAATTCATTGAAGAATGAACAATAATGTTATAAGTATTTCCATCATACACAGTTTTTTATAATTTCATCCAGGTATGACTCTGCAATGCTCAAACTAAGTTTTTGTCAAATGTATTCACAAAGTTTAAATTTTAAGAAACCTCTAAATAAATTGCTCTGATGTGATTTACTTAACCATCCTCATACTGAATGCAAGCAATAGAATAATACATGTTGTTTATTACCTTATTTTAGTATGATCATATACAGATTGAACTTTCTCTTGAGTTTATTAAAAAAAACTAAATGGTTATAAGAATTCAAATTAAATGTAATATCTTACTAAGATTTAGTTTATTTATTTTTAACAATGTCTAACTCTTGTGGCTGCAGTACCTTTCTGTGTTGTAATGTGAAGTCTCAATTGCTTTTGCCCTTAATCTTTTTCTACCTTGAAGAAGCAGCAGAATTTTCTTCATCTACAACCATCCATCCATACTGTAATGAGAAAGAAGACATACCTTTTTAGGTGCATAGATAACTTTTGGCTATTGTATGACAGGAAAGATATTGTTGAAAACCAAAGACTTTGTGGAGCAGCCAAAAATTTAGGAGGGAAAAATTTACATATTACTAATTTCAATTATTCATCTCTACATTTCAAAGCAAAAGTTTGCAGCCCACATAGGCATGCAAGGAATAAGCAATGCTTTCTATAAAAGCAAAAGTATATTTTGCCATAATTACTCCTGTTTTGTTTTTGATGGTGGTGACTTAATGTGGTTTTAAGACAGTCTCAGCATGTGGCCTGTGCAGTCCTTGAACTTGAATGATTCTTCTGCTTCAGTTTCCCTGGTGCTAGCATTGTGGTCATGCGCTGTAACACCCAGCTAACACCTGACTTACTTATAACTTGTAGACCACACTGCAAGTAACAATCAGTGGAGCGAAGGAGCAACTTACCTCATCTTTCCATTGATGAGCATGTAAGTCAGAGCTTAATTATTGTCAATTGTGCTGCTATATTAGGCATGTATCATTATTGTTTGATGTCTTTGTTTTGGGACTACACCCAAGAGATATAGAGCAGGGTCAGATAGAGACATACTTTAGAATGGGGAAAATTTGTCAGCTACATTTCTGATTTAGAGTTAATATCTAGCATACACAAAGAAATCAAAATAAGTAACATCCACCAAACAAAATAACTAAATCAAAATAGTAGGCAAATGCATAAATTAAATATGTATTCTCAAAAGAATGATAAATGGGCGTTCAATATGTGAAAACTTCATCATCTATCCATTAAAAATACAGGTCAAGGGCCAGCCAAATAGCTCAGCAGATTAAAGCACCTGCAAGCAGGCTCAGGGGCTAGGGGTTCAATCCCTGGGCCTGCCATGCCTGCCTGCCCCCGGGAAGTGCTGAGGCAGCAATTGACACTGGGCATGGTTATGCACATCTATAACCCAGATCTTGGGAGGTTGTAAGCAGGTGGATCACTATAAGTCCAATCTAGTAGTGAGAACCTGAACACGCTATAAACCCTTCCCTAAAATACAAAATGTAAAATATTTTGTATTTTACACAGATCAAACACATTCTAACATTCCACTAAAACACAGTTAGAATGGCCATCACATAGAACACAAAAGACAAATGCTAGAGAGGATGTGGAGAAGCACACTCTATTCTACACTGTAGGTAGGACTAGTCAAGTTGTACAAGCACTATGAAAACTAGTATTGAAATTCTCAATAAAATGAAAAATAAAAATTCTCTTTCACTAAGCTACACTTCTCCTGGGGACAGCCTTAAGAGGATATCGCACTATACTGATACGTGAAAATTCCTCTATAGAGCAGCACAATTCAAAGTAGCAAAAGTTGAAAACACTCTTCGTGCTCAGTAGTGGATAAAGAGAATGAGACTTATTTTTCAGCTATAAAGAATGATGGAATCGTATCATTTTCAGGGAAGTGGATGAGACTTGAGACTATAATGTGAAGTGAAAGAGGTCGGCACAGAAAGTTAAATCCTGCACAATTTCCCTCCTGTGAAAGACCTAATAAAATAAATAAATGAGAAAAAGAGGACGTAATAGGACATAAGAAAGCAGGTACTTTAGAGAGAAGGAAGGAGAGAGAATAGAGTATCAGGGGAGACAGGATTGAAAATTATAAAGATGTGTTACACACATATATACATAATCAAAAGTAAATGTCTCTATTATATATTGTAAACATAAATGAAAATTTAAAGGAAAAAATAATTGACAATTTTATGAGCTAATAAAGTATGTGATAATAATTCATTCTTCCATGAGGTTAATTTTGAGTGTTAGCCTATTGTATTCACACAGTTTCATAGTGTTCAAAGCTTTAAATGTATGTAAGATTCCTTAAAGTATATTGTTTAGATTAGCTTAAATGTAAAATGTGTTTTATATTACATTTTATTCTACTGTATATTACTTTTCTGCATGTTTTTTACCCTAAGAACAAGGAAATGCATAATGAAAAAGTTCAAAATTTGGTCGTAATCAAACAGTAGCACAGCACCTGCCTGACATGTGCAAGGTCCTATGTTCAGTTTTTTGTTCCAAAAAGAAAAAAACAGAAAGAGAAAGAGACAAAGGAAGAAAACATATGATTCACACCTAAATAATTTGATTAAAGGCCCAGAGAGATAGCTTAGCGGACAAAGCAGCTTCTTAGGCAAGTGCAGGGGCCGGGGTTCCCTGGCACCACATGCCATACCAACCCTGCCCCTGGGAGTGCTGAGTCAGCAACTGAATCCAGGCATGATGGTGTGCGTGTAATCCCAGCACTGGGGAGGATGGAAACAGGAGGATCACTACAAGTTTGAGCTGCATAGTGAGACCCTGCACAAAACAAAATTTAAAAATCTAAAAAAAAAAAAAATGATTAAAGCAAAGTTATAGGGACTATGTAAATGCATCTGTGAATGAGTAATTTACAGTTATACACACTACAATTTGAAATGCATATATGTATTGATGCCATAAAATAGTTTTCTTTCTATTTTATTTTTCTGACTATTTAAAAATATAAGGGCCAGCGAGATAGCTCAGCAGACTAAGTGCTTGCCTAGGTAAACACGGGGGCCAGGGTGCGATCCCCGAGACTGCAGGCCGCGCCGGCCCTGCCCCTGGGCATGCTGAGCAGTTGATGCAGTCTAGGCATGGTGACTCATGGGCATGGTGGTGCACTCCTGTAATCCCAGCACGAGGGAATCAGAGAGCAGGAGGATCACTATGAGTCCAAGCTGCATAGCGAGACCCTGTACAAACAACCGGGATAAATAAATAAATAAGTAAATATGTAGACTATACTTAATCTGAAGAATCTACAAATACTGGAAATGGACCAATTCACAAGAAGCTTTATCCTTGTTAGTTTTGTGACCCTTTCTTCATACTATAAGTCATAAATAGATACATAAACATCATTATCCTTTCCAAAATACATAACGCTTATGGACTTTGTGTAGTCTAAGGTATGAGGTTATCCTCTATCTAAAGTTACCATAGAAACCTTCAATAAACATAAGGCAGACAGATCTGTGCTTTAGGATGTTCAACATAAAGAATGATAAATTCTTATCTTCAGAAAAAGAAAGTCTTGTTTCTGGCCTGTATTTTCAGAGACACACATGAAAATGGTTATGAACAGAATAACTGACCAGGAAATCTAGAGTAACAACAGTCAAGAAAGCAGCCAGAGGGCCAGGGATGTAGCTCAGTGGCATAAGCACCTACCTGGAAAGCGCAAGGTCCTAAATTCAATCCCTAATACCAAAAAAAGTATTACTTGGGACCAGGGAGATGGCTCAGTGGAATAAGCGCTTCTGTGGCAAGTGCAAGGGCATGAGTTCAATCCCCGGTTACTCAAAAAAGAAAGAAAGAAAGAAAGAAAGTAAAAAGAAAAGAAAAAAAAAAAAAAGAGGTCCAGCCAGATAGTTCAGTGTGCTAAAGCGATTAGGCAGAGTGCAATGGCTGGGATTTGATCCAAATGCATGCTGTGCAGGCCCCATCCTTGGGGTGTGCTGGGACAGCCACTGAGAGTGGGCATGGTGATGCATGCCTCTAATCCCAGTGCTTGGTAGCCTGAAAACAGGAGGATCACCAGTAGTCAGAACTAGGTAGTGAAACCCTTCAGACCTTGTACTAAATCCAAAAATAAAACAGTTCCTTTTTTGCACATTTTAGAAGTAAAATGGAAGACTCAGAAATTCACCTACAATCTCAAGCCTGATGTCAGAAGAGTAGTTATATAAATTACCAACATTTACCTAAGATGGACAAAGTCATCTAACATTAGTAAAACTCAGACATTTGAGGCATGAGACACATATTCACTTAGAAGAAAATAAAATTTTCACTCAAGGACTGTAGACTAGTACAACCATTATAAAAATCAGTGAGGATTTCCTAAAAAAAAAAGTGTAGGACTGTGAATCCAATTCAGTCCAGGTATCCCCCTTCTGTGAATTTTCCCAAAAGAACTGAAAACATTGTATCATAGTGATATATGTGTGTTAATGTGTATAGCAGCACAATTTGTGACAACCAAATCTTGGAAACAACCAAAATGCCCATCACCTGAGGAACGGATGAAAAACATGTGTAGTTTTTATACAATGAAGTATTAGTCAGCTATAAAGAAAAACAAACTCAAAGCCTTTGTAGCTAAGTGGATGCAACTTGAGGAGATACTCATAAGTGAACTAAACCAGACACACATGTGTAAATATCATAGTGTCTCCTTTGTTTAAGAAGTCAAAAGAAGAAATAAAAATTGCAAGGTATGACACAGTTAAATGGAAAGAGAATTTAAGGGGCAAACAATGAAGACAGAGAAAGGAAAAAAGTTAGCAAATATAGTAGGGGCAAAACCAAACATTTATATAGAGAAGATGGTTAAATTAATGGTCCTAAGAATTTCCATCAGGTTTTTTAAAATAGCAGTTAAAGGGTAGAACTCTCACCCTGACTAACTCTATAGGCTGATATCTGTGAACTAAACAACTACATTGCCGACAGCAATAGTGTAATACCAAAACCAAGCTTCAAAAATCCGTCATTTTGGTCTTCTAACTGTGTCCTGCTTCTAATGTCATATGAATTATTTCTATGCTTTCTGTAAAGTAAATGTTTTTAAAGAAAAAAGATATTAAAAGTAAGTGAGACACAAGAAAAACAAAATGTCATAGGATTGTCCTGCTACAATGTTGTATATGGTTTGAGTTCTAAATTTCTATGTAAAAAATATGTAATTGTTTTTTAACATTATATAGGGATTTAAATTTTAGAATATCCATGGTTAGAAAATGGCATTTCCATTTTATGTCTAAGGTGTTTGATATTCAGTCAGATAGTCATGTTAAGCTTAACGGCCTCTATTACAGGGTAATAATATCATTTTGCTTCTTTTCTGGATGTTTAACAATGAAAGTTTTCAGACCAAAGATAAGAGACATCAATGGACTAAAGGGATAGCTGATATTTGGGCTCTAGCCCTTCAAGGTCAGGGAGGACTCAAGACATAAGAGAACCTTTTGCTGTGACAGCCTGTAACTGAGTAGTGTCCCAAATTTTCTGATCAAGGAGATTATAGAGCCACACAAGAAAACGATTGGCGATGTATAGTGTGCCTAAAGAGAGTTACCTAGAGAGAAAAATTTCTCTCAGGCTTTCACAGAGAGCAAATTGGTCAAGCAATGGCCATGACTCATTCAGATGGCTGATGCTGACAAAAGATCTCTAAGGTGGTGTACATGATTTCAGGGTAAATCCAGAGGGGATTTGAATGATCTTGTCAGTTAACCAAAGTTACATTTTTAGTTCTATAGATCTTGCTTTAACTTGTTCTTAACCATCCAGCAGTAAAGTATAACTGTGAGGTATAAAAAGTAAAGCTATATTAATATGCTGAGTTGTAAAAGGCCCAAGCCAGAAACTTCTGACAATTGCTACTTGTGCTGATAATTCCCTACTATTATGGACTATTGGACTATACTGGGTTAGTCTGCAGAATTCAGAAACCTACAATCTTTTGTCTGGTATCAAGTATGAAAAGGTCTTTTAATGACTTCTCTACATGCAGCTTCTCTAACTGCAGTGGAACACCCCTCTCTGACAAAGCAAAATAAAAAAGGGAGATATAAAGAACCATTTTGTTATATATATATATATATATATATATATATATATATATAT
>NDGN011475410.1:0-12248 GCA_002564285.1 Tympanoctomys barrerae
CTTTCAGATTTTATTTATTCTTTCAAGTTCTTACACTGGGGAGACAATACAATGTCTATGTACGTGGGTCTGATTTATTTCACGTATGCGTATAAGCTCTAGTTGCATTTATTTACCTATAAATGCCTCAAGTTTATCTTTGTATGGTAAAAACTTCCATATTGTAAACTGTTTTCAAAAGCATATTAATCATAGTTATTTTAAAGTTTGTGTCAGACTAACTTTAATTTTGGATCATCTGCCATTCATTTTCCTCTTTGTCCAATTTTGCTAGAATTTTAATGTTGGCTATGAAAAATTACATGTACTTGGGATGATATTTTTCCTCAAAACTGATTCACCAAATCATATGGCAGGTAGCAGAAAAGGGACATTTTTCTATTAAATATTGCTGCCTAACAAAACCACAACAAAAGTTAGTCACATTGAAAAATAATAAGCACTTATTATGTTTATGCGTATAGGAAGGATTTCAAACAGAACCCAGCCGGGCTGTCCTGCTCCTGCTACATACTGCCTATGATCACGGCGCAGGTGATCAAATACATGGAGATGATTACAATAGCTTAAATAGGGCCATTTGTCTGAGCCCTCTGGTTTGGGTTTGGTTTGCTTTCCACATGTTGTCTACTGGGGAGCTGGCTCCATTACTTACATACTGTGCCTGGGACTGAGAGGGCTGGAAAAGATGAGGACTGGCTGGAGTCACTTTCCATACACTGAAGTCTCTTGTTGATAAGGTTTCTTTCTTGCAACTGTCCTCCTGCAGAGTAGATAAGTCAATAGAGATTATTCCAAATGGCCTAGGTGGGAGTTTCAAGACTTAGCTCATCTTAGCCTCAGCAAGATAAAAATGGCACAATTATATTTGTATGATATTTAATGTAATGGGAATGGGCTTCAGAGGAGTGAAAAATTGATGAAGTAAACTATGTCATTCTACTTACAGATTCAAGGCTAGATTTTGGACTTCAAAAGTTTTGTCCATTTCTTTGGCTTCAATCATGGAGTTTAGGCCTGTAGCAATACAAACAAAGAATCTAGGGCACATAAAAGGGTCTTCCCTTCTTTTTTGGGCACTGGATTACTATTTGTATCCTTTCTGTATTGGGAAGATGATTTTTTTCATCCTATGACTTCAGCTCAAGTACTTGGCCATATTTCCTTCTCTCCAGAATCATCGGCTTGTTTTGCAAGCCCTCTTATATCTTCAAACATATTTGTGAGTGTTTTCATTTGTTCTTAATGGTGGGTTTGATCCATTACAAGCTACAGTAACCATACTCAGAGGTGGAAATTTATAACTTCAATTTGAATGGTATTCTCCAGCTCTTGTCTCTCAACCCTATCTGTTCTGTTCCTGACCATCTTTTTCTCTTACCTTGTGGCATATTTTCACATATGGAATCTTCTTGTCCTTACACTCACTCTCCATCTTTGGCATGAATTACACTTGTGTTCTACCAGGACCATATGTCCTTAGTCTTTCATATGGACATTTGCTATATTTCTTATGATTTTTTATAAATAAATACTATATCAAAAACTTACAGTCATGAGCTTTAATTAGAGCTAGAGCTAGGCTTTGTAGTTCACTGTGGTCTATGGAGCACGGGCAGGGTATGTGCACAATAGGTGTCCTTCACATTCCATTCATGGCAGGAGACTACTATGAAACATGTTCCCAACTTGCATAGAAGGCTGTTCTGTGTCCTTACACTTGACTTATAACTTGGTGCATAGGTTTTAGATTTCTGCTTTGCATACCAAGTACCAAGTAGAGAATAATAATAAAAAGTCTTATTGCTCTAATAATAATAAAAAGTCTTATTGCTCCTTTGTCTCTTAAGAATACAGTAATCTTTTAATCCACATTGCTAAATATATCAATGGATGAACACTGCACATCTGTTGGCATGAAAAAAAAATGTCAAAAAACAGAAAGGGTTCAAGGGCTTTGGCTCACCTTTTTGTGTTCCTTCCTGAGCTCTAGACCTGCTAAGATTGATGTCAGATGCAGCCTCAGAATTCTTCCACATTAACAGAAAGAGTTTGGGCCTCAGATGAGAAAGCCTTTCCTCAGTGACACCTCCAGCAGAGAGGCCCAGTGTGTGTGTGTGTGTGTGTGTGTGTGTGTGCTGACAGTTGACCATTTTGTAATTTTGCTTAATCTTCACAGTTTAGGAATTTTTCTAGGAGAGGATAAGACTTCAGTTTAGGTAGCAAGTTCTTGACCATGCTGATAGGGACTTCACAAATTATTTTTAATGAAATGAATAATAGAGTGATACCCAGAAACAAATGTGCCCTCTTTTGTGAGAGACAACAGCAAAACAAAACCCACACTTTCTTAAACTAACATGAAAATGAGAACTTCCAGTTAAGAATATGAGAAAGCAGAGTCTCATTTTAGCTTCCTGTCCTGGACTTCTCAGAGAATACCATAAACAAGGGCAAGTAGGTTCAAAAAGGTTTTACTCAGATTAGGAAACAACTGACAAAAACAAAAGAAGAATGGGTTGAGATAGTGTGGTTGGTAGGACACATTTTCTCTCTAGGCTCAAAAACTGAGCTCCAGCTGGACTTGATGGTGTACAACTATTATAACCCTGGCACTCTTGGAGAAACGTGGAAAGACTGCAAGTTCAAGCCCACCATGGGCAGTTTAGTAACTTAGCAAGACCCTGTTTCAATTTTTTTTAATATTGGGCTGGGGATACAGCTCAATGCAAAGGATCTCAGATCAATTCCCAGTATGACCGCCACCACCAAAAATAAAATAAAATAAAATCATTGCTGAGACAAAATAGCCAATGCCCTAAGTCAAAAGGGGAAAGATTTACTTACCTCACAGGTTGTGGAGGTTTTAGTCCATAATCAACTGGTTCTAAAGCAACCTTACATGGGACAGAGGGGCAGCAGTTTATAGTGGACCGAAAGTACCAAAACATCAGTGGATCTTAGCAGTGTTTTTCTGCCTCTTCTATCTTATCCAGACTACTTAGGCTAGGCAGCGCTCACACTCTTAATCCTAGTGTCCGTGAGCCTAGCACTGCACCATGAATCAATCCCAGTGTCACGCATTCTTGCTCCAACCACCTCTGGGAAATCCCCACTTATAACTGCATGAAGCTTTGGAGGAAAAATTAGATGTAAGTCATAGCAACGTGACAGTCAGTATTCCAACAACTGTCTTTGTCTCCATGTCTGAGAGATCATATTCAGCCATCCCTACCTCAGTGTACCTTGCTAAGCATTCCAGATCCTTCCTACTGTTCAGCCTGTGCACATTCACTGAATGCTACTTCTAGGTTAGGCACTGCCTAATTAAGTGTTCAAATATTACCAAGACACTTCTCTTCACACATCTTCCCAACTTTTACCAGTGAGTAAAGATCCCCAAAATAATAGGCTATTTTCTCTGAAGTAATTGTGCCCAGGATGCTATGGTAGAACAGGTAAAGGGAACCTTCTACACCCTAAGAGGCCATAGATAATGGGTAAAAAAATATGGAGAAAATGTTTATCTGTGCTTGCTGTTGAAGAATTGATGAGCAGTTACTTGGTGTATGAGGGAAAAGACAGTAGGATTTCAGGCACTAGAGAGAAAAGTAAGAAAAATGTTGAAGACTAAAAACATCAAGATAAGCATGGGAAATAAGGAATAGTTCAATGCTGCTTTAGAAAGTAAAACTTAGAAGGGCAGAGTAGGCACCATGAAAGTTATGAAAGATCTCTTGTTTCTTGAATCACATTCTGGACTTGAACTTAGAAATCTATGTATGTTTTTAAAGCTCCTTTAATGCTCCTGAAGGGAACTCAAGTTCAGGAGCCACTGGTCAGGACCACTGACCCTCACTTGGCCTACCCAGGTATCAGATCATGGCTTTCCTTTCTGCTTCTTTTGTTTCATTCACATCATCGCTGATCACATCTCTCAACTGAGGTCATAACTTCATACCTGAATGCAGCCTTTATCTTTGAAGACTGCAACAGGATAACTATAACTGAATAAATCAAGCCAAATTTTCATGCAAGGGCTGTGATCACCTGGAGTCATGCAGTAGAGTGACGCTCTCAGAGAGCCTGTGAGCTGTGCTAGTTCAAAATAATACTTAGCTTTGAGATGGTCATCTTGGGAATCACACTGAACCTCCATGTAGGATGACTAAGCTATTCACCTAAATAACATGAGAACAGCTGTTTGTACAATTAAAGACTCAGGAACACACTGCATCGTCATTGCCTTAATGCAGTTTGATGTTTTATTTTTATAGTCACTACGAATTGATGGCCAAGGAAAAGAGGGACCCACAGAAAGGCTTTAGACAATGTTACGCAAGAAATAGCTAAAGGAGTCTGTTCCTGCCAGTGTCTAGAAGCTATAAATAAGATGCTAGGGCGTGAACAGGAAGAAATTAACATGCAATGCTTCTGAGATATGCTTGGTTTAAAGAGAATATTTTCTTCAGAAAAGCTGGAAACAGATTGGAGACAGATATAGATATAGATATAGATATAGATCCATAGATATATATGACATTCAGTGGAAAATCTGAATGTTCTCCTCATCCCTTAAGGAAGGGGGTAAAATGTCACACTTATTAATTTAAAAAATTGGGTCAGATTACATGGATTCACAAATGTTATTATGAGAGATAGGCCAAGGGTTTGGGATTAGGAAGAAAAACAAAGCAAATTACTCTCACTACCCAGATAATTTACTCTTCTGTCACAAATGCGAATTGTCAAGCACCCCAAATCTCTCACCCTTTCTCACCTTCAGAAGCAGTTTTACACACCATGGCTAGAGAGGAAGTTGTTTCCACCAAAGTTGTTCAGCAGCATGAATTGCATTTTTGGTGACCAACACACTGGTTGATATTTTGATCCAAGGTGACTTGGATTTAGAGGTAGGTTGATTTGCCAGTGACAATCCTTCTGTTAGTGAATCCACACTAATTTCAGAACCATGAGTAATTGATCATTTATCATTAACCTTGGGCACTCTCACAAGATTGATTAGCAGAAAGTAATGCAAAGCTTGGCAGGATTTGATGTGCTGTATTCAGGTAAAATGTCATATATCCCAGAGAGTGAGATTTTCTCACAAAGTTGAAATCGAATATTAGGAAAGACAACCTAGGGATTTTATCCTTTATTTAGTAAAAGATAGTGTGTTTCTTTTGTAATTTTCTAAACTCAAGGATTTAGGAAGACATTTCTTCCCCTGCTATCAGTGGACTTCTAGGAGAAGAAAGGTAACCATTAGAGAGTTGATGGAACTCTTACGGTACATCAAATATTGTATGCATGTGCTTATGGTATCCCTGGGCTAGAGGCAGACCACTGGGTTAATCTCAAAAGAGTCTGAGAAACCCCCTCAAAACTTGAAAAGTAACTCCTTTTAGCAACCCATAACAGCATGACGCCTGCTTCCCCGGATTCTGAACATCTCACTTGAGTGTATCTACCTGCCTAGAAAGGCCTCTGCAACTTCTCACTGATTAGTATTTGGGGTCCCCTTTAGCAGGGATGAGAATCTTTACATCTGATGTTAATTGCTTTTAAAATTCTTTCTTTCATTGCTAGAAAATTTGCATATTCTAAACACATTTAAAATTGAGGTATGATTAATATGTAATAAAATAGAAATGTACAATTCCTTGGGTTTTGATATTTCTACACATTCATTAAAACAAGTCTTGAATCAGTGAATAGATTTCCATTATCATAAGAAACACCCTCATTTTAAGGGCCAGCCTGATAGCTCAGTGGACTAAAGCACCTGCTTAGGCAGAGCACAGTGGCAGGGGTTCGATCTTCAGTGTGCTGTGCTGTGCTGGCCCTGCCCCTGGGGTACTCTGAGACCACAATGGAGACTGGGTGTGGTGGCGCATGCCTGTAACCCCGGCTCTTGGGAGGCTGAACACAGTCGAATCGGTGCAAGTCTGATCTATGTAGTGAGACCCTATAGACCCTGTAGATCCTGTCCTAAATACAGAAAAAAAATCTCTAAGAAATGCCCTCATTCTGCTTTCCAGTTATTTTTTTATCTTCATCTCAACCTAGAGATGAACCCTATTCTTATTTTTATCTTATGAATTAGTCAGAAAAATTGTCTCCAATGTTCTCTTGAATAACATAAATTTTGATATGTTGATCTTATATAACAAGACCTTCCTCTAGTTATTTATTTTTATAGGTTTCGCTAAACTCTTTGGGCTTTCCAAATACTTTCAAATGTATAGCTAAAGGTTTTACTTCCTTCTTTGAATCCTGCTGACTTTGTGCATCTGGATTATTGCACTGACTGAAATCTCTCATAAAATGATGAACTCAAGTGGTAATAGTGGATTTTTTTACTTGCTTCTATTTTTAGAAGTACTTACATTAATGAAGATTAACTATAGAGCTTTCATTGATATTCTTAATCAAGATAAGAAGTTCCCTTTTATTTCTATTTTACTAATTTTTTATTAATGCCTTCTATATATATTGAGATAGCCATTTTCATTTTCTCTTTGTTAATACATAAGTAACATTGGCTGACTTTCCAGCGTCCAACCATATTTGCACCCAGGAAAAAATTCTAATTGATTACAATGTGCTTTTTCATTAGTCAGCCTCTTATCAGTATAACAAAATACCTGAGGCGGAGTCAAAAGGTTTATTTTTGCTTAAAGGCTTGGAGGTCTCGGTCCGTCATCTACTGGCTCCTTTACTTTGGGCCTGTGGCAAGGCAAGCACACCAGGGTGGTGTGCGTGGTGGTGTCAAACCACTCACCTCATGTCCAGGAAGCAGAGGGAAAAAGTAGAGCTGGGGGTGGGGCAAAGTTCGCTTCAAGACTGTGTCCTCAAGGACCGACGGCTCCACCCCCGAGAGGTTCTGTACTTCACAGCAGTACCGTGCTGGGAGCAGGGCTGTAACACGAGAAGTCTTGTGGACATTAAAGATCTAGCCTGCAGCACTTGTCCTATTTACATACTGCTGGAAACAGGATGCTGTGAAAAAATGCTTAAAAGAGTTTTGGGTGTGTCTATTTTGAACTATATCAACATGTGATTCTCTCATCTTGCCATTTTTTTCAGGTTTTTAACCACATTATGCTGACTCCATAGACTACCCTGGAATATACACCTTATTTTCTGAAAGATTTGTATAGCATTCTTGAATACTGTATATAATTCATTAGTGATTATAGTTGTGCTTTGATATTTTGAAAAGGAAATATTTTTACTACAAAATCAAATTTTTGAATATGTATAAGGCCACTTAAATTTTCTGTTTCTTTCTGTGTTGGTGTTGATAAGTCATATTTTTCAAGAAGCTCTGACATTTGAGCTTGCTAAAGCCATTGACATAAATTTTGCTCAGTATCCCCTTTGCAGTCTCTTAACATCTGAGAACTTACAATGGTAATCTCTCTTTTACTCATCATGTTGGTGATTTTCTTAGCTAAAGTCTGCTAGAGTTGAGATTCCACAGCTTTTTCTGTCTGAAAAAGTTTATCATTTTGGGGAATAGTTTCACAGTGAATTTACATTTGGGTTTTGACATCTTGACTACTTTGTGTCTATTACATACATATGTATATATATATTTTTCATTTTTGTCCTGTTTGGAGTTTATTGAGTTTATTGGATTTGTGGGTTGATGTCTTCCATTTATTTCAAAGACTTCTCAGTCATTATCTTTTCTAATATTTTTTCCTTACTCATTCTGTGTTCTTCTGAGACTCCAATTTTTTGTTATATTATTATATTTCCTGCTCTTTAAGAAATTTACTGATTTTTAAATTATTCTTTCTAAAAAAACAAGAAAATTTAGAAAATTTCTGTTCATATGCCACTGATCTTTTACTCCACTACATTAAGGTGGTTATCAATTCATCTATTTCTTTACTTGTGATGCTTTAATTTTGGGTCTTAGAATTTTCATGTTTTTCTGTAGTCTTCATTTCTTTGATGAAATTTCATAGCATCTCAAAAATGTTCTGTACCTTTGTCACTAGGTCATTTGACATATTTATCATAATTTTGTTGCTCTTACTTTTGTTAACTCCCGCAGGCGTGTGTTAACTCCACATGAGGGTGTTCTCTGCTAACCTTTGTCCTTTTCATTACAGATTAAAGTGTCTATGCCTTCGCGTGTGTTACAACTTCTCATCGCTTGCCAGATATTGTGTATAGAATGCTGCCAGTGACTGAAGTAAGTCATGTTGTCCCTGGAAACACCATGCCTCTTCCTTGTCAGGCTGCTTGCATGAGGGCTAAATCACTTTGATCTGTAGTTGAACTGCTCTGGGTTTCATTATGGTGTTAGTTGGATTCTGTTTACTTCTAGTTTCAAATATCTGAGGATGGGGTCAAGGCTTTGCCTTTACTGGGCTTAGGGTCTGAGACCTAACAGCATCAGACTCGGAAGACCTCTCTATGCCTTGTGTCACAGCTCAGAGCTTTCCAAGTCCCATAAGATTTCTTCATGTCTTATAGTTCAGCAGGCAGATTTTAAGGAATAAGAAATTCCCTTTGCCTTTCATCTCTAGCTCTTTGCCCTTCACCTTGGGATCTATTTCTCCCAGGCTGTTTCACTGACCCCAGCCTTCAGACACATGTCACATGGCACTAGATGAAGACCCTGATCACCTCAGAGCATCTCCTCTCTGCATTTCAGCCATGCTGTCCTTTCTGGCTTCCAGGAAGACCCCTACCTTGCATTTGATAAAGTTCTTAGACATGCTACAGGGATTCTCATCTTTCATGAGAGGCTTTCCAGAGTACTGAACTACATTTCATGGCGGTGAACCTCAGGAGACTTTTCCCTACTTCCTGTGTTCTACCTTCAGCCTTTCATTGGCCAGTGCCATGTATTCAGTGGTGGTCAGTGCCCCTAGGATGGCTCTTTCCTGCATGCTCCAGCAGCCCTCTCTCCATCTTCCTGCTCTTTCCCTAACCCTCAAAAGACTAATCCTTGCATTTCAGGAGGAAGGGATCTTACTTAACACTCCTCTCCTCCCCTTACACATCAGTGAGGACCCATGAAGATCAAGTGTGGCTCTCAGGGATGCCACTTAGCCTTATATTCCTGCACTCATTATTTGTTTTCCAGCTCTTATCCATTGGTTAATGGGTAAAGATCAACATATAATTAGGTCACTTTGAACTTGTAACCCTTTATGCCCACTCACTCCTAGCCACCAAAAGTTTATTAGCAGGTAATCTAATTTCTTCTTACCTGCTCCTCTAATGGATAACACCCTGGAGTTGTTGTGAATAATAGCAGGCATGAGTCCTAGAAATGCACTTTCTCTTCCTAAGATTTAGTTCATTGAAGTGTGTTTGTATTTTAGCTCTCCATTAGGTTTTAGTGATCATGACCTTGGACTTTCTTGCTTTAAAGCAAGAGTGATGATCACCTGCAACTTTCTACACTCTAACGAGAGCATAAGTCAATTCCTTTGCAAAGTCTTCAGGGCCAGAACTTACCTGAAGTTTCTGAACTCAACAAAACAAACTCTTGTCCTATGATGATCTTTTGAACAGATCTAGGCTCTCACATTTCTCTCTTCTACATGCTACTGAGAGAGTGTGGAGGGTGCTTAAGTCCATTTCCCTATGTGGGCAGTGTCCCTCCCACTCTGCTCTGATATTACTTTCTCTACCTATTCCCTCAGATCTTATGTAAATGAGTATCTTCCTGGAAGTTTCCCCAACATATGGCAAACCCACTTCAGACTTCTCATACCCAAACAATACTCTTAGAGTACCTCTTCCCACTTTGTATTATGTCTACAGCATTAAAGCAAAGACAGGACTTCCTTCCTTCAATATTTGATGTAGAATGGAGACTCAAGGAGTTGACAGGTCTCCTAACTCTGCTGGAGTCAGGATGAGGGTTGAGACCAACAGCATTAAAATCAAAGGACCTAGGAGATAAAGAGAGGCAGACCTTGCAAGGGAGGAAAGGAAAAACAAAACAAGCAACTATCAGGCTATTGCTGTAAGGAGGGGAACTGGCTGTCAGAGGATGACATTTAAGATGCCTTTATTGACACTTAATTCACATGAATGTTAATGGAAGAGGAGAATACTTGAAAGGCAAGTTTACTTTCTGTTTCTATTTCAACCTGAAGATAAGACATGAAGGACATGATACATAGGAAAGTTTTCCCAGCATCCCTCAAGAAGACTAATATCAGCAAATTAGTCCCTGTAAGGAATGGTATTCAAGTGTTTTTTAAAATTTACTGAATACCACCTTTCATTAATTTTACTTTTATGGTCTCAATTTGTTCTCTTGCTATATTTTGGCTGCTAAACTGCAATATTATAACATATTCTATCTAGATTTTTCTTTAAATTTCAAACCACTAAGTCTTAGCAAATATAGTACAACATCAGATATGGGGCCAGTGAGATAGCTTAGTGGTCTAAAGCACCTGCTTAAGCAAGCTTAGACAGGTGCAAAGGCCTGGGATTCAGCTCTGGGCACCACGTGCCATGCCAGTCCCACCTTTGGGGGAGGCTGAGCCTGCAAAAAAAAAGTAGTTACACAGGTGGCCAACCAAAATTATTCTCATTCAAAAAAAAAATATATATATATAGCTTTTTATAAAATACATTTGATTTTTTTCTGATAGAACTTAATGAAATATGTTGCAAATAAAAGCAAAAGGCTTTAAAATAGTTATGACATTTGAAATGTCAACCTCATGTCTCTGATTTACCCTAAAATAATAGTTATGGATGTGAACAAATATATACACTTTTAGGGTTAACATAGCATTGATTTCATTGACTAAATATTCACCACCTAACTGTAAAAAATTGTAAAACACCTAAGTTTCTAAGTCTTTCAGGAGATGAGTAAAAATAATTATACTCATAGAAGAGACTGCTGTGCAGACACTAAAATTCTCTTGAGCATGATGATTCAATGAAGGGGGAAATATTCACTATATATTCATTTTTTTAGAAACAGCCCATAAAATAACATGGATGTGTGGATTATTTTTATTTTTTAAGAGAATAAAAACAGTAAAAACATTAGAAAATTAGAAATGATAATAGGAATTAAAAAATGGTTGTTATATTGCACATCATTGTCTTCAAATTAGTTGTTCAGATTACCACATATAAACATGAAAGCTTGGCCCAAAAAATTAAAACAATTAAGGAAGAGAAAGGGGAAAATAATAAGCATTAACTGCTTCTTTCAGTAGACCACTAGAACTCAGCAGTGAAAGCTATCCTATATATATATATATATATATATATATATATATATATATTCCTCTTTCCCTTCCTTCTTTCTATTTGTCCTGTCCATCATCCCAGTTGTTCCCTTTAAACAGTTTCTTTGCCTTTCACAATATCTATTGTACCGTTCAGATTTTAGTTACTCTTTCATGTTCTTACACTAGTGAGGCAATATGATGTTTACACATGTAGGTATGATTTATTTCACTTATGAGTGTGGTCTCCATTTATCTATAAAAGCCTCACATTTATCTTATTTATAGCTGAGTAATGCTCCTTTGTATAAAAATATCACCTTTAAAAAAAAAATCCATTCCCCAGTTGATGGGCATTTGGGTTGTATCCAAGAGAATATATGGCTCTTTGGGCAACAGGTAAAATAGCTTCTAAGACTCCATCTTCCCAGCTTAACTTTTTCTACCATAAAATAGGATGATCTAATCCATCTGGATCAGAAAAAGACCCATTTCAGCATTGTTTCAAAGGTAGACTTGTCCAAGGAAACCAAGTAATCTTCTGTTGTTTGGAATAGAAATCCAAATTTGGCAATAATTTATACTTGTGAGAGTATGCCTTCTTTCTTCATATGATTTAAGCCACCATAAAATTATTTGAAAGGATACAGATTGGTGCCCAACCTTCATTTTTGTCTTGAGCTGCATCAAATATGTTCCACTAAACAAAAAAGAAAATCTACCACCTCTCAAGGAAGCTGAGCCCATTAAATAAAAGTACAAAGCAGCATAATTTCTATGGATGGATCACTCTTCTGACTGGTACTGTGATTTTGTGTTGGAGGACTCAAAACAGGTTTCTAATTAAAAATGAAAGGTGCCTATGATGCCAGAAAGACCAGTTTATTCTTGGTAAGTATTGAAATATTACACATTAAGGTAAGAATGTTGCCTCTTCTTCTCCTTCTCTTCTTCTTTTTTGTATTTTAGGGAAGGGTCTACAGGGTGTTCAGGGTCTCACTACTAGATCAG
>NDGN011475413.1:0-10875 GCA_002564285.1 Tympanoctomys barrerae
GTAGTGAGCATTTTGAACTTAACTTTTCTTTCGGTCTTAAGTGCCATTTTAGAATTTATGCTAAGGAATTTCCATGTCAAAAAGGTTTCATATTTTGGGCTTTTGATTTGAATTCTCAGATAGTCTTAAAAAGTTTGTATTAATTATACTTTTATATTAAGGTATAATTGTTTTCCCTCTTGCCATAAATATTGTCCTTTTAATTTGTCAACATGACTTAGAACATTAATGTTTTATGTTTTATTTATTGAATTATTTATTTGGGGGACATGCAGGGACCCATGATGGAGCTACATCCACAGCCCCCTGAAGTTGTTTCTCCTGTGTAGGTGATCATGTTAATAAATGCCCAAGTTAGGGTATTGACTAAAAGTACATGAAGCCCGAAAGTAGACCACAGGAGAGGATCACTTTAAAAATATTTTGCCAGATCCTGTACCATTGCTTGTGGGAAGGAAGGTTTAGATGCTGTGTGAGGTTGTATGGGGAGTGGGAAAATGATGGAAAGGAGTTATTTCTTAGATTCTGTAACTTTTTTTTTCTCAAATAGGTTCTTAAAGGTGGACAGGAAGCACCCACAAAACCTAAAGGTCGTCCCAAGAAGAACTCCATCCCTACATCGGAAGAGATTGAAGCTGAAGAGAAGATGCACAACCAGGCCCAGAGTCAGGAGGGCCCAGAGCTCTTGCAGGGATCTGAAGAGCCCTGTGAGGCGCAAGAACTAAAAGCATGTGATGTTCCCTTGGAAGTGGCAGAGCCGCCAGGCCAGCCCCAGGAGCTGCCAGGAGCCTCTTCCAAACCCCCGCCATTAAGCTAAAATAAAACTCTTGGGGGGAAGGGGAGACTGGGAAGGAGGAAAAAGTGAAGGCAGAGAGACCAGGGTGAGAAACACCTCTAACAGCCAGGCCAGCTTGCCTCTCTCCCACCCACAGTTCTCAGCGGCACCTTCATTGCAAGCTTCTGAAGACTTGCTTGTCTCAGGCTGACCTCTTCCCGGAAGGCTGAGTACTAAGCCATACATGCCCTTGATTGAGAGAGACAGTGCCTTGAGCTCCTGCCCCCGAGGGTGACGGCTGCAGGGCTGGCTGGACACCGCACACTAGCCTGCAGAAGGTCTCGCCCAGCTGCTCCTTGACCCTGGGCAGCCAGTGGTGGAATCTGGCTAGAGAGGAGGAGGTGCTTGGACAGCCTGCCCAGGCTCCTGGCTGACTCAGCACTTATTTCTATAGTTTTAAAAGAATTTAATGTTTTGGGTTTTTTTTGTGGGGGGAGGAGGAGTGGGCAAGCAAAAGAGTTGGAGGAAGGGAGGGATAAGTACTTAGAAATGTTTCTGGGTCACATTGTTTATTTGTTTGGAGACATGTGTGCCTTTGTACCCGTTATGATAAGATGGTCAGGTAACCAAGAACTGATAAGCTTTGTTTTTCTTGCTTCTTTTAGTTACCCTCCCTGAAGCTGCCAATGCAGATATGTTAAGATAACTTTTATTTTTTAATTAAAAATAAATCTTGCAAAAGGGTTGAGTGTTGTTTCTTCTTGGGGTGGGGTGTGTGTGTGTGTGTGTGTGTGTGTGTGTGTGTGGTGTCTCTAACTCTCCTGAATGTGTTCTACGGGCAGAAACCAGAAAGACAGCTAGGCTTGCTGATCCTTCTTGCCTCATCTACAAAACAAAAGACTGGGTCAGGCCACCTGAGCCCTGGTGCCAGGAGCCTTGGGACTCAGTGTGGAGACGGGCTTGAGGAAGAGGCGGTGCATCCACGTCTTGCAGGCAGCGACACTAACATTCTGAGCTTCCAGCTCTGACAATACTTTTTAAGAGAGGAAATGTGGGGGCCGGGGAGATGGCTCAGGGGAATAAGCGCTTCCCTGGCAAGCCCGGCTCTGCCAAACAAACAAACAAATAAATAAATAGTAAAATAAAAGAGGAAATGTATGTGTAAGCTCCCAAAGTCAAACTACATGAAAAGAAGTCATGCTTCTATACTGTCTTCTTACCCTATATCTTATAGGTAATCATTTTTTTGGTTCCTTATTTATCCTTCCAGTTCTTTATGAAATATCCATTTGGATGCAAGACGGGCTCTGGAGCTTTTGCAAAAGAAGGTTTGAGAACAACTTGGTTGAATCTACTTAGTAACTTTAAATTTAAAAGCGATATCCCCGCTTGCAGTACACCTTGGGGCTAGATTGTGTGCCTAGCATGTGTGAGGCCCTGGGCTTCGTCCCCAGCTCTGCAAAAGGAACAAGAAAAGGAAAAAGAAAAAAAAAAGTAAAAATAACGGCCTATTTTTTAATACCACCGGGAAAGACGTGGGCACCAGAATTTCCAAAGGGAAGATTCTGGCTCCCGCCGCCCTCCCTCCTCCCTGTCTGATTCTCATGCGCTCTGGCTCTGAGGCCTGATTTCCCAAGGGTCACCTTGGGGTTGTTTCCATGATGCCGAGAAGGATAGAGTGCCCAATTAGTGGATGCCAGTCACTCACTGTGCGGTCATTCTGCCAAGTGGAGGTATGGAGAACACCAACCAGATTTAACAGGGACCTCGACCAAGAGGCAGAACCTGTTACTAGTGCTGTAAAACAATCATATAATTCATTTCAGAGTTAAACAGGAAATCTCTGCATGCTTTCAATCACCTGGCTGCCTGCTTCTCCTCATTAATGCGGACAATCAGAAAGGGACTGGAGTTTGGACATGGCCAAGGCAGGGCTTCCGTCCCCTTTGCTGTTGGGCCCAACAAAGAGAAAGCAGCCTTTCTCTTAGCTCTCGTGAATAGACAAAGGAGTTAAGGACTTGGCCTCTGAGAACCAGTTTGCACAGACCACACCTCACTGCCTGTGCAAGGTTGTTTGTGCTGAGGGTGCAGAAAGATCTCTCCCTCACCTCTAGCCTACCCCGCAGTACGATTTCATGGCCAGACTACCAGGTGGCGTCACAGTGAGGCAGCGTATACACAATGGCTGAGGACAGCAGGTAGCTCTGTGCCAGGTTCCTCCCATGCTGCAGGAGCTGTTCTGTCCCATTCATCCTGCCCCAGAGAGGCCTTCTGTTTGGATGCTGGCTTCCTGGGATGGGCTTTGGTCTCTTTTTCTGAGCTCTCATGGTGTCTGGTAGTGACTGTCACCGAACAGAACCTTGTGCACATGCACCCTTGACATTCAGGTCTCGCTCCATGGCCCCTCCTTTTGGGTTTGTTTCTTGCTCCTTGGGGTTGAAGATACTTTACTGGTGAAGTTAAGACCTGAGATTATCTTTCCTTGTGTTCTGGAGGGCCCAGCCTAAGGTTCTGTCCATTTGGAAGCCCCCAGCCTCTTCTCCAGACTCAGGCTGCATGGATTTGCCCAGTGATTCAAACAGGGACCAGACTGGGTCTTTAAAAATAATTTTGGGCACTGGATTTAGTGGTTGGATTTAGCCCAGCACCTTGCATGTGCCAGGTAAGTGCTTGACTGAGCTTCATCCTTAGCCACGAATATTTTAAATTGGCAAATAGCACATATTTATGTGTCAGGAAATGTGTACATGTTATGGAATAGCCTTATCAGGTAAATTTGTGCATCACATACTTAATCATTTATTTTTTTGTGGTGAGAACACTAAAATCTACTCTCTTAGTGATTTTTGAGTGCACAGTATGTTTCTAACTATAGCTATCTTGTACAACAGATCTCTTGAGCACATTCCTCTTTTCTAACCTGAATTTTGTATTCTGCAGCCAGCAGCTCAATGCTTGCTAGGCAGTCTCTACACTCTCACCTCCCGGCCTCACTGCAGTCTCTGCTGAAAACAATCGACCTCTATTTCTGGGTGGTCAGCTCTGAGCTTGCTGGAAACCAAACTGGATTTTTTTGGACACTGACACATAGACACCTTGGCCTCTTCTGTTTAGTAAGGTCTCTACTTCAGCAGACCGGGAAGACACACTGTATAGAGGGGATAGCGAATCTGTCATGCAAGTGCTGCTTGCTTGTAATGATTAAAGCCCACATGCTGAGAACCGCTTTTCCCAGCTTTCTGCTGTGGCATTCTTGCATATTCCCTGCCTCTGAGGGGAGGTTCAGATCTCCATACAAGAAGACATAGAGCTCACTCTACTCTCATAATGATTGATAGTGCAACTACAAGTGCCACGATGCATCTGACTGTGCCCAAATTAGGGAAGAAAAAGGTGACATGCTGATTGATCCCTTGAAATCTCTCCTTCCCATGCATACGACATCCTCAAAGCCCACTCCTACTAAAGTCCCAGCTATCATACTTGATGAGAAGGTGTCTGTAGAACATGAGCTCCTCTTCTCCACTCATTGGCCATTAAATAAAATGTCCTTTCCATCCCCAGAACTGCTTCCTCCTGTGCGTGTGGAACCAAATAGAAGAAGACCTGCAAATTTGGTAAATGGTATTGAGTAGAAAACCCTGCAAGTTGGATGGCAAAGTGAGGTTAATGTTTTTCTTGGGTCCTTGCAGTTGCTCTCGAGTCATGCTGAGAGCCAAGCCCAGGGGATGATTCACTGTTCCCTGCAGCCCTCATCATTAGGGTGTCCTCATACTTTGTGATGGATCCACAGTTAGTCTTAGTATGGGAATGCTGATGGGTTCCCTGACTCAGCTCCCACATCGGCATCATTTCTGTTAGAGCACAAAGGAAACTCGGAGTAGGTCCCAGACTGTCCACAGCATCCCAGGTCACCCATCTAATCATGGGCTTGTGTTCTGGGCACTGGGCACTCCAGATTGCCCAAAGGTCATCAGCAAGCATTTGCTAAGACACAACACTCAGCCCTCAGTAACCAAATGAGTGCTATGGTATGAGCCATGAGCCTTCAAACTAGGCTGAATAGAAAAAAAACCAGCATTAAGCAGGGAAGCTTTGAGTTTTTCTAGAACTGTCTTCAAGTTGAGGTCTGAGCTCAATGTGAGCCATTCTTCCCACCGTAGAATACTTAGAGTTGACCATTATTTCATGCCCTTTCAATTTCTTTCCGTTCAGCTTCATCCCATGCCCCATGAGGCAGGCCTGGGTTAGAACTGAACTAGGGGTCTGGGCTCCATCCTTAACAGAAATAGTGCTTTGTCAGCTGGCTTGGGTGTCCGCCCAGCACAGATGCAGCAGTCACTCCATTACTTGCATCTGCTTTAAATGCCATCCTGGGCCTCCCCCTACTCTCTCTCCTGCCCGTGTCCATGACTAGGTCATTTTCTCATCCTTGGAAATCTTCTGTGCCTGCTCCTTCAATTTCATCCCTAATTCCATAGGGAACTCCATTTTCAGGCTCTTGAGGCAGTTTGTGCTTGTGTTGCCTAAAGCTCTGAGCGCCATCTTTACGTAAACATCTCCCTTCAGGTCCACACTGCTTGCTCCTCCAAGGCACAGAGGTATCTCTTCCTCCTCTTGGGCTCTTTGAAGTCAATGTGCTCTCTGTCCAAAAGACAAAGTCCTTCCCCTACCCACATTGCCGCTCTTCCTCACACCGCTTGATGTCATACTCTGAAGTCACCTCTTCCCTAATTAACTTCATCTCTTCTCCAGTCCAACCTGTTCACTCCTCTCTCACCTTTCCTCTTAATGCACCTTTTGTAACTACCACTGTGGTTCTGCCATTTTTCCAAAGAGGACACAGATTCCTTTTGTTTCCCTAATAGAGTATGAATTCCTTGAGGCTGTTGTTCAGCTCACGTGTTCTCAGTTCTTTTTCTCTGCAGAGGTCTACAAAGGCCTAAGGATTCTGGCTTCCTGATGATTTATATCTTGAAGGGCTGGAAGTTTGTGCTTTCTGTAGTTAGGTAGGTAGAGCCCACTGTAGTGAGCCTTGAGGCCCCCAGTCATAAGCACCTCTTCTGATCTTTGGCCACCACCAGAGCAGCGTTCATTGTCCTTGGGCAACAGGGTGGCCAAGACTTCTCATCAGAGACAAGAAGGAGCTGGACCCAAACAGCTTTGCTGTCTGCTAAGTGCTCTCTGTCTCCAGTGGGAGCAATGCTGGGCCAGTTTGCCCGAGGGAAGCTGCGTGGCCAGAGAGTCATATTGGAAAGGCCTATGGACAAGGGGCAGTTTACCGCCAATTATACAAGCTCCTTTTGAGAAAGACATTCAAAGGGTTTGGAAGAAAAAGCCCTTGTAAGATTTTCCCTAAGAGAGGTCTGGAGCAGTGTTGCAATCAACAGCCCAAGGAGGTCATCTCTACTGAGGCCTTTGTCTAAAACAAAAATTAAAATCCTGTCTAGATCAAAGTGATCTGGTGATGGACGGCAGGCTAGCTTGGCCTGTGACATTAGGAGGTGCTTTACTGCAGGTAAATTCCTCCGGAAGTGGCTGGAGGGGCTAGAGCAAGAGGTTCAAGATGTACCCAAGACTCTGTTTTGAGGATTGGAACCAAATCTTCAAGCTGGGGCGGGCAGCCTTTCTGTTTTGCAGAAGGGAAAACTGGAAGAGACATTAGTGACTTGAGACCTCCAGGTCCCCAAGGCCTGTCAGGGTTGGAAGCCAGAGCGGGCAGGGCTTCCTGTAGAGCCATGAGCAGCCTCCACACAGTGAAGCCAGCAAGTGTTTCTTCAACATTGAGTTTGCACCTGGTCCTGTGCTAAGGCTGGGGTGGGGGGCACAGAGGGAGGGGAAGAGCGAGGGTGCAGCAGCACATCTTGGCCCTCCAAGGAGCTAAAATCTCTGGAGAAATGAATAATCTAGTGAGTGTGGGGATGGAGTCAGGGAGTCCAGCCAGAGTTTCATGACATTTACATCTTGCCTGACTCTGTGAGATAGCATTATTTCTGGGCACAGAAGGTAATTCATAGAAGACATATCTCTAAGCATGTCCTCCTCAGGCCAGCCCTGCTGAGAGAGGGTTAATGTCCTAGCTAGGCCCCTTGTGCTCCTGGAAAGGTGGTTGACAGAAGAACAACAGTGCTTGTTAAATTCAACCAAATATGCCTCTAATCCCAGATTGTCTCCCAAATGCTGGGTGGAGGGTGGTTTGGGGTGGGCAGAAAGATCCTGGCAAGGCCATTTATAATCTAGGTGTGGATCCTGGGGAGAAGGTAGCGCAGCACCACGCTGGCTTTGCTTCAACGCAGTTTGTCCTTGCCTGCCAATGGGCAGTGGCTCCAAAGCCTTGCTAATTCCTTTTCTACCACAAGGTATTCCCTATTGTGGAGGTGACCTCCACTGGGCTGCGCTGTGTGGTTGTGTCCTCCTCTTGCGTCTCCAGGTCAGTCATGGCCAGGAGGGGCCAGGTGGACACTGCCTGCTGAGGGGCCGTGTAAATCACCATGACAGGCTCCTTTCATTCCCACCAGCCTGCCTCCTTTCTTTCCCAAGCCCTCTTCCCTTCTGTTTATTTTTGTTGTGGATTTATTAGACACACAGTTAAGCGCCCATTTATTTCTGTGAACTGTCATCATGCCTGCTCCATGAATAAGATCATTCACTGACAAAACCCTTTAAACATTTTTGTAAAAGAAGGTGGGGGAAAGGAGAGGCAAGGAGGAGGAAACAGTGCCCCAGGTCAGTAAGGAGGCCAAGAATAACTGAAACCCAAGCAGCAGCCGCTCCTGCAGCTCAAGAATGCAACAAGGGCCCTCGGAGTTGCCTCGCGTTTACCCTGTTCATCAAGCCATGTGTCATCTCTCCTGAAGGATCTGGGGTCTAGAGTTCATTCCTTTGTCTGGGCTGCTGGGAGCACACAGTCAGGGGCAGGCCCAGTGGCTGCCACACACCTGTTTAAAACGGTTGCCAAGAACCTCAGGGCATGTCAGGCCGAGTCCTTGCCCCCTTGGGATTCGAAATGAACTTCCTTGATCCAAATCCAAACCATCCCAATTCTTTGGAGCTTTGCTTCTTCAGGTGGCCTTTTCTCCCCAGCACCTGGTTCCTTAAACATGCAAATTGCTCAGCAGAAAGTAGCAATTTCCAAGTTCAGTGTCTTTGTAATGCCTCATGACTACACACCAGGCGCTTCTTCCCATCATCACATTAATTCACTTAGCAGCGTGATGAAGTTAGTGCTAACATGGCCTTCATCTCAGAGGTGGGGCCACTGAGACTCACTGCAGTTAGGAGCTTGCACCACTGTTGACTCTCGTCCTCTCACTTAGCCAGGGCTGACCGACAAAGGCGGCTGAGCTGGCTGACCCTGATCTCACAGCAAGGCATGGGTTTCATGCAGAAGCACAGTAACAGGACTGTGTCTTCCCTGCGTTAGGGATGTGGTCATCCACATCAGCAGGGGAGGGATGCAAGGGGAAGCTGCTGAGCACGGTGGATGCCGCCCTGAAGGCAGCTGCAGACACAGATGCTGTTGCTTCTCCACACTTTTTAGAGTCATTTCCGGGACCTCAGCAACCTTAGCGGCCTGACCTTGCTTTTGCCCCTCAGCAGGCCTGGAGCTAACCTTCCCTTCCTAGATCCTCCTCTACCTGCTCCTGGTTTTGGTTTCTCTTTCAAATATTTATGTCACTTCATTGTCACACTGTTTTATTTGGTGTTCAATGCAAATGAAGTCTGTAGTATGAAAAAAAATTGCTATGAATAAGGCACAATTGTTAACACAATGTACAATCAAAACAGATATTTCAAAGGCAACTCTAAAATGAGGAGTGTTTTCTGACGTACAAAAGCTTGAGATCTGTTGGGGCTGATCACTGTGTATGGCTTTCTAAGGACTGCAAACACTGGCTTTTCCTATCAAGGCTACTGCGCCTCTCTGGACATGGATATACTAGTGAGTGGACACAGGAATAAAAGACTTCAGTGAAAAAAAAACGGGGGCTGCTGGCCAGATAGCTCAGTAGACTAAAGTACCTGCTTAGGTAGAGTCCATCAGCTGGGGTTTGATTCCCAGCTTGCTGTGCTGGCCCCACCCCTGGGACATGCTATGATGACTGAGACTGGGAGTGGTGGCGTGTGCCTATTATCCCAGCACTTGGGAGGCTGAAAACAGGAAGATCACTACAAATCTGAGCTATATAGTGAGACCCTGTAGACCCTGTACTAAGTACATTGAGAGAGAGAGAGAGAGAGAGAGAGAGAGAGAGAGAGATTCAGTCAATGAATATTTCTAAGATAAAAAGCTTCTGGACTCAAAAGTAGCAGTGAAAAACTTGCTTTCCAGAGCACAGCCAGCTATAGATTAGTATCAGATCCTAATTATTTAAAACTCCAGTTACAGATTGCTCGAAGGTAGTAGTTAGCTGTGTTTATAATGGCCAGTTAAAACAGTGAATAAGGTGCCCTGCCCCTAGCCAATGCTGTCGCTCATTTGGGCCAACTCATGTGGCAAGCCAAGTGGACCCTAGAACTGTGTACCCTGACACCAACTGATGCTACCCCCACTCCTGAGGTGTCTGCAGCACAGGGCAACAGAAGTGATGACCAACAGACTGACCTGAGGGAAGAAGACATTACCACCCAAGAGGAGAGTTTCCAGTCAGGACCCCTCAGAGACTAAGTGAGAGATAGCCTTGGGAGATAGGCTAGGAGAAGGTGAGAGTGAAACAGAGATCCTTCCTTCCCCCGCCTCCCACAAAGCACCGATAACACCTGGAAGATCACATAAGGCCTGTATTCTGTCATGGGAGGCTAGGTTTAGGGGATGCATTGTTAATGGAGAAGGCACTTACTTTGCCTAGTGTTATGTTTATGTCTAGAGCCCTGGCATTGCTGCTATATCCAGGAGAAATGAAGCAGTCTGAAGTACTCTAGGTCAATAATATAGGTGGCCTGTGTTCACTAAAATCATCCTCTTTGTTCTGTTCAGGGGTTCCCAAGGTCTGTCAATATCCTGTTAACTTCTGATGTCATTGTCACTGAATTTACTGCTATAGCCTAAGTAATGTAGTAGTGGCGTTTCTCTCTTCCAATATCTGCTTTACCTGTGGGTCATAAACAATGAACAATGGATATACACATGCATGGCATCATAGGAAGTCAGGGGACAGGAGACCTCCAAGCTCTCCCAAAGCTCCTAAGGCAGGTCAAGGGGGCACAAATGGAGCAGAAAGCAAGTATGACGTAACAGAACTACAAAACACCTATGAGAGACTTTTGTAGCTAAATGGATGCAGCTAGAGACTCTATTGGTAAGTGAAATAAGTCAGATGAACATGTACGAATGCTGGATTATCTCGCTAGTGTGAGAACCTAAAAGAGTAATGAAAGCCTGAAGGATAAAACAATTACTGTGAAAGGGAAAGGAAATGTTCAATGGGAGGGAGAAATTGGGATGAGGAAAAGAATGAGTGAAAGAAGGGAAAAAGTCAAATCTAGGTATATATGCAGAATAGTTTGGAAAATTTTGCTGTTGATTTCTGCTGGTCTTTTGATAGGAGCAGTTAATGCTTAGAAATTTTTTTTTACCCTGATTATTTTCCTCTTGAATTTTTTATAACTTTTTTATTTTAGGGAGGGGTCTACAAGGTGTTCAGGGTCTCACTACTAGGTCAGACTCATAGTGATCCACCTGTTTACAGCCTCCCAAGAGCTGGGATTACAGGTACGTGCCACCACTCCCAGTCTCAATTGCTGTCTCAGCACTCCCCGGGAGTGGGGCTGGCACAGCAGGTTCTTTGTTATTTTTAATTATTTTTTTTACATGAATCTTACATGTTTATATCTGGTGATATGATCAACTATTTTGGGAATAGCATCATGTAATACAGCAACTATTATTGAATTCCTATTACTATGTTTAGTGAAATTTTGTATCATTTCTAACACTTTTTTTTAATATCTCTATTTTCTATTCTTTTTTTAGCCTATAAAAGAGATGAAGAAACTTGATGAGTTCAAAGGGAAAATAGCTGGGGAGATAGCTCAGTAGAATAAGCGCTTGTCTGGCAAGTGCAAGGGCCTGAGTTTACTCCCCAGTTCTGCCAAAAAAA
>NDGN011475430.1:0-12727 GCA_002564285.1 Tympanoctomys barrerae
GCGCGCCTGCCGTGCTGGCCCCACCCCTGAGGCATGCTGAGACAGTGATTGAGACTGGGCATGGTGGCACACTCCTGTAATCGCAACTCTTGGGAGGCTGAAAACAGGCGGATCGCTACAAGTCTAATCTACTAGTGAGACCCTGAACACCCTGTAGACCCTTCCCTAAAAATACAGGAAAAAAAAATTCTCAAAAAGAAAATTACTTTAGCGAGTAGGACAGAGGATAGATAAATTCTGTATCTATTGCTTTCTTGAACCATTAGGGAATTTTGAGACTGTATACAAGAATGACCCTAATTTTAAACTAGTATCTTACTGTCACAGTTGGGCACCCTAGCTGGAAACAAACCAACAAATAAGTATCACTTAAAATCTTCAAACCAACGAGGAGCCATGCAAAAAGCACACAGAGAACTGTTCTTGCAAAGTGGGGCTTGTCAGAAGTGCGTGGAGAGAGCACGGACTTTAGCTGCCAGCCTGCCCCATATCCATTCCTTCCTTCTTCCTTAGTGAAAAGAGCACCGGGCGTGAGCCACATCCTAGCCTCCTCTGAGACAGACAGCCCATGAAATTCGAAAAGTCATCACTGGGTGGAGCTTCTGGGAAAACTTCTTTTGTCCAACTTTACCCACCGCTCATTTCTGCTACCTGTTCCTGCTATCTATTCAATCATAAATCATCTGTCTTTGACTGTATGATGACTACAGAGATGGAGGCCATGCTTTATTCCCAAGGCCAGCAGAAAAAAAAAAAAAAATCAGGTAAAAGGGTCCAAAAATAATGCGGTACAAACAAACAAAAAAAAGCAAATATTGAGGATTTCTTAAAAGACAACCAACAGATGGCAACTCCAAGATTCTAACACAAGTGTTAGAATTATCCATTACTGGAAGATACTACTGTAACACCAATGAGGTCCTTAGAAGGAGTTAGGAAATGAACTGTGTCCCTCCTCACCCCAATTCATATTTGAAGAACTGTTCCTCAGTGTGACTGTACTTAAGAGACAGGAACCACAGAGAGGTAATAATGGTCAAATGAAGTGACAAGGTAGGATCACAACCCAACGGGACTGGTGCCCTTACAAAAGGAAGAGACATGAGACAGCGCTCTCTTCTCTGCATGTGCACACATGAAAGGTGACACGAGCATGTAGCAAGGGGAGTTATCTGCATATCACCAAAAGAGCTCTCAGCAGGAAGTAAAACTACCCATACCTTTATGTGGGACTTCGACCATCAGAACTGTGAGAATGTAGTATAAACCTTCTGTTTAAACCACACAACTGGGTGCAAGAAAGCAGGCCCGTGGAAAGCATGGCTGCACCCGACATGTAGTCCCCTGGAGGACAAAGGCACAGCCACCCCGAGCCACCTATGCCCTGTTTCCCTGGAGCCCAGGGCTGCAGAGAGCACACTAACTGATGGGCCTGACCCGGGACAGCAATGTGACTAGGGAGAGACAGTAACTAAGGAAAAGCAGCAGGCCAGGGCAAAATCACAGGCCGGGCCAGTAATGGCAGGAACTCCCATGTGGCCTCTCAAAGTGGCTGGCTGAGAGACAAGCACAGGAGACCACTGCAGCGAGAGAGACCCTCCTGAGAATGAGTTCATGCTGGGAAGGACACAGGCCTGCCCTTTATAGGAAACAATCAGATTCAAACAACCAGTGCCGACATTTAATCCAAGGTCCGCTTGAATGCCCACCCACAGCCTAACTCCAGCAGAGAACAGAGTGTCAAGGCATTTCCCATCTATCAGGAGCAGGGACACAGCTTGCTCAGATGCAGTCTGGGAGAATGGACAGAGGGGCCTCTGGTGTAGGGAGGACACCTCAAGAACCCAGTGAGCTAGGATTCAGAAGAAATGAATAGATGCTTAGATATACATGAATTACCAAAACTGAATCCAAAGATTTAAAGAAACTTGAATAATCCGGTAACAGATGACGCTGAAGCAGTAATTTTTTAAAAAGGCTACCAAGAAAAGCCCAGGTCCAGAGATTCACTGCTGAATTCTACAAACACTTCAGGGAAGATCTAACACCAGCAGTCTTAAAGGTCCTTAACGAAACTGAAAGAGAAGGAACATTCCCGAAGTCACTCCAGGAAGCTACCTAGCATTGCCCCAATTCTAAAACCACACAGGGTTCGATTAAAAGAGAGAATTATAGAACAGTCTCTTTAATGAACATAGAAAAAGCACAAAAACCCTCAACAAGATACTTGCAAACAGAATACAATAAATCATCAAAAAGATTATACATTATGATTGAGTAAGCTTCATCTCAGGGATGCAGGATGGTTCAACATAATGCAAGTCAGTAAATGTAATACACCACATAAGGGCAAAAATCACATAATCATCTCAACAGATAGAAAATGGTTTGACAAAATCCATCATCCTTTCATAACATCACTGAAGAGAGTACAAAAGGACCTCATCTCAATCTGATAAAAGCCATTTATGACAAACTTACTGCCAACACCATATTAAATGAAAACAAAAACTTGCCCTCTAAAATCATGAACAAGACGAAGATGTCCATTAGCACCACTCCTGTTCAACACAGTACTCAAAACATTAGCATGAGCAACTAGGCAAGAAAAAGGAACAAAAGAGATATGTATAAGAAAGAAAGAAAAGTATCATTATTTATAGATAACATGTTCCTCTCTACACAGAAAATTCCCAAAACCCCCCAAAAGACTGTTAGAATTAATAACAAAATGCAATAATATAGCAGAATACAAAAATCAACATTCAAAAACCAATGGTATTTCTGTACAACAATAACAAGCCCACTGATATATAAATTAGGGGAAAAATTACTTTGCACAATAGCACCAAGAAAACTAAGTAATTAGAAATTAACCTAACTGGGAACCCAAAAGACCTTGAAATACAGGACTCTAAGAAAAGAAACTGAACAGAACATCACAAAATAGAAAAATATGCCCTGTTGCTAGAAAGACAGAATCAATAGAAGTGGAGAAAACAATCCTAAAATCCATATGGAACCTGAAGAGATCCAGAATACCAAAAGAAATCCTGGGTAACAAGTGGGAGACATCACACTTTAAGGCTACACTACAAAGCTACCATGACAAAAACGCCATGTACCCGGCACAAAAACAGGTATGAGAATCAACGGGACAGAACAGAGGATGCAGAAACAACCCAAAGCACATTCAACTCTTCGACAAGAGGACCAAAAACATGATCTGGAGGAAAGATAGCTGCTTCTTTTATATATGGTGCTGGGAAAACTGGCATTCCACATACAGAAGATTAAATCTAGCCTCATATCTCTCACCATGTACTAAACTAAAATCAAAATAGATCAAAGAACTAAATGTAAAAACAATCTTTCATAAAAAACATTTACTCTGTTGGAAGATGAAATAGGTCAAGTTCTTGAAGTTGTGAGCAAGATGTGAGCAAGGACTTTCTGAGCAAAGTTCACAGGAAATAGTCACACCAAATTGAAAAGCCTCTGCAGAGGAAAAGAAACAACTAACAAAGTGAAAAGAAACCCTATAGGATAGGAAAATATTTCTTTCAGCTATTCCTGAGGCAGAGGGCCAGTATCTAGAATATATAGTTTAAAAAATTAGATGCACGCCAAAATATAAGACCCAATAAAAAAAATGAACTGAAACAGACACTTCACAGAAGAAGCAGTTCAAATGGTCAATAAAACAGCACTGAGATTCTACCTTATCCCAGAATGAATGCCCATCAGAAAGTAATCTGATAGCAACATGCTGGCAAGGCTGCAAGGAAAACAGACGTCTTCTGCATGGTTGATGGGAAGGTAAAGCAGTCCCACCACTATGAAAATCAGAGTGGACATTCTTCAAAAGAACTAATACTAGAAATTCCATTTGACACAACTGGTTCCTTCTGCACGGTTTTCTGAAGTAGTTAAAGACATCATACTATAGTGATGTACGCATCCCCATATTTACAGCAGCACAACTCGTAACTGCTAAATCTTCAAAGTAGCCTACATGTCCTAGCAACAGACAAAGAAAATGTGACACTGACACAGAATGGAATACTACCTTGCCATAAAGAAAAACCTGAGCCATTTCTAGGAAAATGGATGTACCTTGAGACCATATATTCAGTGAAATAAATCAGATGCATAAGCTTGAAAACCAGTTTCCCTTATACGGAAAATCTAAATTATAAACAAAGAGCAAATTAAAAGTTGGATACTGGGAAGTAGGGAGATGAGACTTTTCTCATAAGGGAACCTGATCGACATGGGGGGAGGGGCCAGGTGTGGTGGTGCACACCTGTAATCCCAGTACGTGGGACGGGACGCTAAGGCAGAGACCAGACTGGGCTACAAGGAGCTGAAGGCCAGTCTGAACTGCATAGACAGATCTTGTCTAAAAAACAAACAAAAAAAGGTATGGAAGAAAGGGAGGGGGGTCAAGGGGATTTAAAAAAAGAAGTATGTGTTATGTATTATAAACACGACTAAATATAAAATAAAACACCCAGCCTTATTTTGTTATTGCAATCAGAGCTAGTATTAAGTACAAATGGTATCAAAAAGAAACAAAAAACTTCAAGGAAGCAAGAAAACCCACAAATGTGTGGGTAAACAGACTATTTTATTTTGCTCTTAGCTTTAAAATATGAATAGGGATGGAAGTAAAAAATTACAAAACAGTCTAATAGGGTTTTCAAAGCATGTAAAATAACCACAACATAAAGAGGGAAGTACTAACTCTAGATGGTCCTAAGGTTTCTCTGTCACACTAGCATAAAATGTTATCATGAAAAGTCATTATATGTTAATAACAGAGCAACTAGGAAAAATAAACCCGCAGGGCCAGGGACACAGGTCAGTGGCACAAGCACCTACACACAAAATCAAGATCCACAATTCCATTTTTTGGTACTAAATTAATAAATAAATAGGGCCGGCCAGATAGTTCAGTGGATTAAAGCTCCTGCTTAGGCAGATGCAAGGGCTGAGGCTTCAATCCAGGCTTGCCATGCCAGCCCCGCCCCCAAGGTGCAGTGAGGCAGTGACTGAGACTGGGCGTGTGGTGGTGCACACCTGTAATCCCAGCACTTGGGAGGCTGAAAAACAGGAAGGATCACTACCAGTCCGATCTGTGTAGTGAGACCCTGTAGTAAAATACATTAAATAATAAATAAACCCACCTACATAAAAAGTTTTATTTTTAATTTTTTAAATTTTTTTTCAGAATTTTATTGATAAACAAATAGCAATTAGTTTCAAATCAAATCGCTAGGACAGATTCAATAATTTGAAAAAAATTATAGTTAACCAAACATGGTCATGCATGCCTGTAATCCCAGCATTCTGGGAGGATGGAGGAGGATCACAAGTTCAAACACAGCCTGGGCAACTCAGCAAGACCCTATCTCAAAATAAAAAGGCAGAGGTGAGGGCCAGCAAGACAACTCAGCAGACTAAGTGCCTGCTTAGGCAAGCACAGGGACTGGGGTCAAATCCCCCACACTACATGCCATGCAGGCCCTGCCCCCGGCATGCTGAGCCTGCAACCAAGTTCAGGCTTGGAGGTACATGTTTGTAATTCCAGCACCAGGGAGGCTGAAAATAGGAGGATCACTATGAGTTTGAGCTGCATAGTGAGACCCTGCACAAAATACCAAACAAACAAACAAAAAGGCATGGGTGCAGCTTAGGGCAAAAGTCCTGGATTCAATTCCGAGTAGGAAGGAAGGAGGAGGGGTAGGGAGGCAAGCTAACATGTTTACAATTAAAATCAGTCTTGAAGCAAAACTGATAGAACTAAAATGTGACAAAGGCAAATTCATAATTATATTTGGAGAATCCCCTTTTCTCTGAATAACTGATAGAACAAGTAGGATAAAAGACATGCACAATATTATCAACCTATGTAATCTGACATTCACAGAACACTCTACCCAACAGTAGAATTATTCACCTTTTTTCAAGTACGCAATTTATAAAGCTGGGTTATGACATAAACTAACAAATTTAAAAGAACTGATAACATAGAAACTGTATATAGTTCAGCATAAATTGAACTAGAAATCAATAAAAATTATGAAAATTTACAAATATTTGGAAAGTAATAATTTGAAGAAAATTAGAAAATATTTTAAATCTAATAAAATGTAACATATTCAAATCTGGTGGATGAGCCAGATGTGCTGGCGTGTCATCCTAGCCCTTGGGTGGCCAGGGCAGGAGAGGAACCATGAGCTGGAGCCTGGCTACACAGTGAGTTCGAGGAAGCCTGGACTGCCCAGCGCGATCCTGTCTAGAAATAAATAAATAAGTAAATAAATCCATTCATTCTGGTGGATAAAGCTAAAGTAGTGCTTACAAGGAAATTTATAGTATTAGATGTTTATGTGCACAATGAAGCACACAGACCTCACAAGTTAGAAGAGATAACATTATTCATGCTGAGACAAGTACATAGTAGTACCCATAAATACATAATGAATAAAAAAATGAATAAGCAAATAGCAAATAAACAAAATTCCAAGTCAGTTAACTCAATGAAAAACTGACTCCCTGGGGTAGTCTGGGACATGACCACTAACAGGTGCGAGACAGACACTAGACTTCTAACCTTAGTTAACACATTTTATGAAAAACTGTCAAAAGTCATGTGCAACAGCAGCACTTCCTCCCATTGGCAGAATGACTCTTAAGAATAGGAGTTTTCCTCATGCTTACCCACATTTGTTTACAGTATAATCTAATGTCACAGTTCTTGTGCAGCTCTGTGGTCAGTATTTTTGAGACAAGCATTCACAGGACATGACTCACAGAGTTGGGACTGCTCTGCACGCTCATATTTCTTCATCTTCCTGTCATATAAGTTGCCACACAGGTGACTCCCTCCGCACTGATGTGCACTGAGAGAAGAAAGTGAGAGAACATGGGCAAGAGAGCCAGCGCTGATCCAGCGAGCGCCAGCTCTCAGCCAGGGTACTGCGCACTCTGAGAAAGGGCCCGCTCCATTTTCTCAGGCCCTTGAGGAGAAAACAACCACCCCCTCGAAGTACAAATAAGGGAAAGGGGACTGAAGCTTAGTCGTTTCCATACCATCTCGAACAGCAACCGGGCCGCCCGACCCCAGTAGCTACTCTGCGCAACAGGGGATGTTACGAAACATGTGTCTCATTCACTGTGGGGTGCAATTCTCTGCAGCCCCCACTCAAGAACCTCTTAAAACACTCTCACTATGCAAGAAACAAGCAGAGCTCCAGTTGCCATGTTCCTAAGGCCAAAAATAAATTCATGAACATTTGTGCTTCTAAATTTGTAGCCCACAATGCCTACCGCTTTGTTGTGATAAATGTTGTAAAACTTTGAAACCACAAGGGACAGGAACTGAGTACTGCCTCTGTGACTTAACCACACCTACGTTTCCCAGTTAAGACACTAAGAAAACATTTCTGACTACTTCCTGCAAGATCAGCTGCTTCTAAAATTTTGGCTCAAGCCACAAATGTGATTTCAAAAGCATTCCCATGTATTTCATCAGTGAAAAACATTTGGTCACATTTACATGCTCTTAGTTAAAACAAATGTAGTAATTACCAGTAGCCAATCCAGCTGCTCCCACAAAAAGTACATCCCTTCTACGCTGGGGCTCTCTATAACGTGGAGCAGGGATTGCCAAGCTTTCAAAGCTCTAATTCAAGAGAAGAAACAAGCTCAAGTTCTACTGCTCTCCCTTCGCATGGGTCTTCTTTACAGTCTTCCCTGGCCCACTAGAGACTGTGACGGCACAAGCAGTTCCCACGGGCTGGAAACCCACTCAGCATAAACCACAGACCAGTTTTGAAGGTTTTTTCATTTTCTTGTTTTGTTTTTAAAAAGCAAAGGAAAGTATTGTGCGTATACATGCTTATGTGTTTAAAAAACTTAAGTCATAAAAAATAAATCTTTGTTTAAAGGATAATCAATATCGAATGACCAATGAGAAAAACACCGAGTACTTAAACTGCTCAGCCAGAACCCCCAACTGTGGTATCAGATGACACCAAGTCGGCTAAAGGCCGGAGTCTGGCCAGGGCCTGTCCCTTCACTCCATGGTCACCACTAGCAGTCAAATAACAGTAATGCTTGTCTTTACGTGTCATCAGGATTACTATGAACATTAACTGAACGCTAAGTATATTGAGCTACTGTGCCGGTGTTTTATATACATAATTTCCTCAAATTCTAACCATCTTGCAAGAGACACTAGTAGCCTAAGTCTTGAATGATGATAAGCAAATACTGACTAGACAAAAAAAAAAAGTACTCTACCTCAATCTTGAAAGTGGAAACATGATCAGCAAGCACATAAGCGGACTGACAGGAACATTGCTACTACAAGGCAGAAACGGAACTCCACCATTACATCTATTCCACTGCTCCATCCATTGGTACAACACTCTGCACATGGTAATAATCTGCTCATTTAACATTAATAATCTGCTAGTGTATGTTTTTTTCAATGAAACCATGATCTTCCAAACTCCTATTTTTATTCTGCTTAAAAAGCAGTTTTGCATTAACCATGTTTCCATTTTATTCTCTCAATAAGCTTGAGAAGTATGAAAAAATATCTACAGCTAGATACAGAAAAATCAGGCAGAACCCCAGACACGGACATGTCAATGGACATGGCAGTTCTGCATAAGAAAAAAATATTAGGCATAAGCAGCTTCTTTCAACAATTTCACTTGAAATCAGTCAAAGCTGACAACTTTACAGGACCTGCTATTGTAACGGATCTGAAGCACAAATGTACAGCTTCTCTGTCGCCACCACATCTGACCTGATGCCACACAACCCAGATGCTATCTGCCATCAAAAAATAATGTCTAGGGGCTCGATCCCGGGCCTGACCTGCCAGCCCCACCCCGGGACATGCTGAAACGGTGACTAAGACTAGGTGTGGTGGTGGCGCACGCCTGTGATCCCAGCTCTTGGGAGGCTGTAAATAGCAGAATCACTACAAGTCCGATCTAGTAGAGACCTGAACACCCTGTAGACCCTTCCTTCTGCTCCTGCGCGTCCGCCACCAGCCATTCTTCCCATGCAGGCAGCAGTGATCCAGACAAGATCATGAAGGTAGGAGTGATTAGACTCAGCCGTATTAGATGCCTGGACACCAGGACTGCTTTTAACTCTGGCAAGCTAGATGTGGCCATCAATGACTCCTTCACTGGCCTAAACTACATGGTCGACATGTTCCAGTACGATTCCACCCACTGCAAGTTCCATGGCACTATCAAGACTAGGAACGGGAAACTCGTCATCAACAGAAAGGCCATCACCATCTTCCAAGAGCGAGATTCTGCCAACATCAAGTGGGGTGATGCTGGCGCTGAGTACGTGGTGGAGCCCACTGGTGTCTTTACCACCTTGGAGAAGGCTGGAGCTCACCTGAAGGGTGGTACCAAAAGGGTCATCAGCTCCACCCCTTCTGCCAATGCCATGTTTGTGATGGGTGTGAATCACAGGAAGTATGACAACTCCCTCAAGGCTGTCAGCAACACTTCCTGTACCACCACCTGCTCACCCCAACTGGCCAAGGTCATCCATGACAACTTCAGCATTGTGGAGGGACTCATGACCACAGTCCACACCATCACTGCCACCCAGAAGACTGTGGACAGCCCCTCTAGGAAGCTGTGGCGTGATGACCACGGGGCTGCCCAGAACATTATCCCGGCATCCACTGGCACTGCCAAGGCCATAGGCAAGGTTATCCTGGAACCAAATGCGAAGCTCACAGGCATGGCCTTCCATGTGCCCACTCCTGACGTGTCAGTGGTGGATCTGACCTGCCACATGGAGAAAGCAGCTAAATACGATGACATCAAGAAGGTGGTGAAGCAGGCATCAGATGGTCCCCTCAAAGGCATCCCAGGCTACACCGAGGACCAGGTTATGTCTTGCAACAGTGATACCCACTCTTCCGCCTTTGATGATGGGGTTGGCATCGCCCAGAATGACCACTTTGTCACACTCATTTCCTGGTATGACAGTGATTCAGCTACAGCAACAGGGTGGTGGATCTCATGGCCCACATGACCTCCAAGGAGTCTGTGGCTCCCCCACCACAGCCCAGCGAGACCAGAGGAACGGAGAGGCCATGCTGTAGAAGTCACTGCCCTACTCAGCCCCAACACTGAGAACTTCCCCCTCACAACTTCCATCCCAGGCCCCCTGGAAGGGGAGGTGCCTCAGAAGCTCTGGCTCACTGCCACTGCACGCCATCAATAAAGCCCACTCTACCCGCCCCTCAAGAAAAAAAAAGTCTGTAAACAAGAGGCCAAATGCTTGAACTCAGAATTTTTAAAGCTCAGCAATAGAAAAGGTTTCAGAGATTTAGTCAATCCGTTTCCCCCTTACAGAGTCTCTGAGGTGGCCTCATTTTCCATCATGGCATCCACACAGTTGAAGCCCCTTCTACTGACCAGCTAGCTTTCAAACACAGCAAGCACTTAATCTGAAACTGTTGTTAACAATATTGTGCAAAAATGCAACAGCATCTATCCAGCTACTCAGGAAACTCAGGCAGGAAGATCCGAAGTTCAATGCCAGTCTGGATAATTTAGCAAAACCTTGTCTCAAAATTTAAAAGAACTAAAAGTACTAGAGATATACCTCAGTGANAAAGTGCTTGCCTAGCATACACAAAACCTGGGTTCTACCTCCACTAAAACAGACACACACGTACACGCATCCCAAATTGAAAGTAATCTGCAGGCACTCCCTTGACATGATACAGTACCTAGAGCTAGACCATCTAGTTTGAAATCTCCTATTATAACTGTATATATGTGCACCAGAAATAGAAGAATCAAGTTTAGTTCAATAAAAAATATTCCTGGGGCCAACGGGGATAGCTCAGCAGTCTAAAGTGCCTGCTTAGGCAGCACAGGTGAGCAAGCCACCAAAAAACAAAAACAAAAACAAAACTACCTTGTTACAAGGAAAAATCTAAATATTTCTCTACCTTCACTTAATTTTAGTTGATTAATTTTAGAAGTCACACACAGCTGGATGATATGTTGTTAGTCTCCCACTGACTCCGCTGTAGATGGTGACTCTAACTGAAGCCATCTATCAAGTTTAAAAATATTCTCCAGCAAATGTTATCTTTGCCTGTTCTTCAGAGGAAAATTGCTTTTCTCTATCTTCCCAGTAAGAGCAAAAAAACCTTTTGCTGCTTTCTAGGGAAAAGATACCTTTTGTATCCTAGTAATTAACTGCAAAATTAACTATTCTTGGGCAAAGAAAATAGGAGGACATGGATTATAAGACTTTCTAATCATCAACTTTTCTTTTGATTTATAAAACCTGAAATATGCACAAACCTTCAGATAGCAATACCCATCCTTCAGAAAATCAGACTACCCCCAAATTTGTAACTACTGGAATTTGGAATTACACATCTACCTGATATGTGCCCTGGCAACGATTTACCATTCCAATTATTTAAATACACGGTAACCAAAAATTGCTACTTTTTCATTAATGTTTACAATGTAACAGGAAATATAAAATTGATAATTGTTTTGTTTTTGGTTTTTGAGATAGTCTTGCTATGATCCTATGCAGATAATCCCAACCTCCTAGGCACTGGGACTATAGGCATGCACCACCATGCCCGGCCCAAAACAACAGTACTATCAATTATTCAACAACTTTTCTGTATATTGAAAATACTCAACACAATATGCAATGTTACAGTCTGAACAGAAGTATTTATTCTCTTTTCAAATTCTTTTTGTGTAGTTGTCTTTCTCTGAATGACACACTGTAGACTGCCATGTTGTTCTTTCCTTTTTTTCTATGGGCGGTACAATTTCAATAAAGTGTCTACCCACTAAACGTAATGGTGAAGATGTCACTGATGGACATGCTGGCTGGCATTTCCCTACCTTGTATTTTTCAATTATTTGGTCGATCACAGACCTAATCTAAATTACGACTTGGTGAAACCCCTTGTTTCAAATATGAGTTCAAATTCAGTGAGTTCTGTATTGTGTCACAGGAGGTGCATACAAATTTCCTAATAGTATTTTTTTTTCTTACTTTTTGATTTCAGGATGGCTTGTTAGATGTCAGTCAACTCAGTGAATAGCACCCATACAGTTAGTATAATCACTGACCTTATTCTTTTCAGTTCTATCATTTCTGTATTATGAGCAATGTCTCTCCATTTCATAACGGTCTTTTCTTCTCTGATATGCTAACATTTTGCCCTTTTTCAGTTTTTCTTTTCCAGATCTTTTTGGTACTTCCTACTAAGTCTCAGTGCCCCAAATGTGTCTGTTTTGTGTTATAAAAGAATTATCATTACGTTTTGGAGAAGTATAAAAATTGTATCTAGGACTGGCAAGATAGCTCAGCAGTCTAAAGCGCCTGCTTAAGCAAGCTTAGGCAAGCACAGAGACCCTGGTTTGATCCCTGGCACCACATGCCAAGCCAGCCATGCCCCCCAGACAGGCTGAGCAGGCCACACACACAAAAAAAAATAAAAATTGTATCTAATGTACTTATTTTTATAGATTACAGAGCAAATTATAGGTTATTTTTCACAAACACAAATTAGTAAAAGAAAATAATCAGAACTTAGACTACACTAGAAACAAACACCAAAGGCAAATGCAATGCTCTAAAGAAAAATTTAAAAAGTATGTAAAAAAAAAAAAAAACCATATAT
>NDGN011475441.1:0-18037 GCA_002564285.1 Tympanoctomys barrerae
TTTTTTTTTTTTTCCGGATGGCGAGGGGAAAGGTTCACCTTGCCTCCTTCCTTTGGCTAAATCGGGGGTTTCTGGGGAAAGATGAGGGCAGAGAGGGGAGCGCGGAGGGGCTGGGCGGTGGGCGAGCCTGGCCCGCGCCGGTCCTCCCTTCAAAGTCGCCTCGCGCTCCCCAGCCGCTCTTCTCTTCTCTGAGGCTGTGACGCAAGCTGGCCGGGCAGTTAGGTCTCCTCCCTCGGCCCCGCTCCCCTCCCCGGTTCCTCCTCCCCTTTTCTCCCCTCCCCTTCTCCTTTCAATCTCTCCCTCCCTCCTTTCCCCTCTTGTTATTACGGAGAACAGCAGCTGGCCCGACCGAACTTCAAACGCGGTCCTCCGCTCCTCACCCCTCCCGCGCTCTCCAAGGCCTTCTCCCTGCATCCAGCCCCGCATGCCAGGGGCCCCGATAGGGGAACCCACAAAACCCACGGGGTCCTATTGATTCCCTCTCATTTTGCACATTTTCTTAGGTGCCCCACTCTGCAGTGCGACCCTCCGACATGGGCTCCTTCAGTTGGACCGTAATATTCCTGTCCCACGTGTTCAAGATCCAGGAGTGGAGGGTAGATGACTTGAAGACCAGGAAGAGCAATGTAGAAACAGATCTCTTAAGTGAAAAATGGGGGCTGGGGGGGGGGACAGACGCCTCGCACACCCAGAACTGGTTTGTCCCTTAAGTTTAGGTTCCTGACGACTAAGAAGCAGTTTCTCTAGCCCCAACAGAGGAACCGGACATCGTCCTCTGCCCCCTGCACATGTGCATGGAGAGGAAGAAGAGGAATGGGGTGTGTGTGTGTCCAGGGTGGTCCTCTGCTTTGATAGGATGTGGCCCTGGAGCAGTATAGAGCATGTTTTTGGGGGCGACCCTGGGCGACCTGTCGAGACGCCCAGGGCTGCCACAGGCCGGGGCCGACTACCATTGGTTCCTGCGTGGCTGCTAGCCACGCAGAAAAAAACCTCTTCCTTGCCACTGCATCTGCTGACAAGCCCGCGACGCGTCTGCGCCAAGCGTGGCCGCACTGATAGAGCTTTCTAGGAAACAGCCTGGAGGGGGAGGGAGAGCCCCCCCCCCTCAGTGCACGCCACGCACCCCTTCCTTCCCCCAGAGGCCCAAGGCTCCACCTCGGCCCTGAGCCCAGGATCCTCGCCTACCCCTACGAGTTCGAGCCTTCTCCACCAGCCAGGGCTTTCGATTGCGCAGTCGGCCCTTACACGTGCTCTAACCCATCCTGGGGTCAAGGCTGTTTTTAGCCAGGACCCAGTGGCGTTTCCTCGCCACCTCCCCCCACCCCACCCCCACCCCGCAACCCCGCCTTTGAGATCTGTTCCACGTCAGGAAGGGGACAGGGCCCAGCGATCCCGCAGCCGGGCGCAGGCCGGGTTGGCACGTGCGACGGGCACGGCGTGGGCCGTGCGCTCAGGGCGCACGGAGGCCGACCGAGCGCCTCTTGGTCCGGGAAGGGGGCCCGAACAGGGACTCCAAGGGCCCGGGCGGAGTGGGACGGGGAGGGGGCTGGGCCGGGCGAGTGGTGCCGGGTTCCCTGAAAGGCAGCGGAGGGGAGGAACAAACCAGAGGTGCAAGCTATGGGCCCAGGGGCCAGCCCCTTTAAACGAGGGTGGGGCGGAAGGGGTGGGTGGGAGGAGGGAGAATATCGCTTTAAAAAGGGTAAGTTTGGGGCGCCGTCTCCCCTCCCTCTATTTGCATAGCCAATAGCTCTGGGGCTCCTGCTACTGCGCGCTGATTGTTACCGGGCAGATTACTTTTTTTTTTTCTTTTTTTTTTTTTTTCTGTAGGACGCGTTCTCCGCTACATCAAAAGGAAGCCAAGGGAGGGCGGAGGGAGAGGGCACTGAGGCGGGCAAGGACCCGGGAGCAGCCGGGGCGCCCTGGGCCTTATCAATGGCAGCGGGAATTAGTATCCAATCTCCTATATGTAAAGAAAGGGGAGGGAAGGGGCAGGCGAGGAAAATGTTTAATTGCTGTGGAAGCCATTAGCTTTCGAGAAGAAGAAAAAGAAAACCGCACTGACAAGCCCGCGTCGCAGACTCAAAACGAAACAGTGCAGCCTGCGCTGCGGATGCCAGTCGGGTTTGTACCGTGCTCATCCTTGCGGACTTGAGTCGGACTTCCCTACTTGTATCTTTTGAGTCATCCTGGACACAGACTAGAACTTACATTTTAAGTCCTCGTAAAAGCATTACTCAAATTTACCCTGGCTACCTTTGAGCGGATCCGAGGCAGCTGCAGGGGAGAGGGGAGAAAAGTAGGGGTAAGAGTCTACTTTTAAAGCCTAGATCTAACTCGACAGGGGAATATCTCAGGTTCCCATCACTGGATAATTAACCGAGCACGACCTCCCTCCAGGATAGCATCCCTAGCCCGGGTCGTCGACGCCGGGGGCGGGGAAGAGGCGGGTGGTCGTCCCCGGCTCGCCCACCGGCACAGGCAGCCTGGGTGGCGCGTCCCGGAGCAGCGAACCAGGCCTCTCGCCCCCCTCTCCTTAACTCCCCTCCCCCTGTCCTGGCGCACGGGGAAATTCCAGAAGGAGGGGACTGAGGAGGTGGGGAGAGGTGGCGGGCCAGGGAAGGGCGCCTCCCGCATGGCCGGGCACCCTTTTCGGTCCCCATTAATTTCCTCTTCCCAGGACGCAGTGCTTCCCACGAAGCCGCTCATCGAATCCACAGCGAGCCACTTCCTAGGCTCAGCACGTGGGGTGGAGCATGAGAGGGTGCGGGGGTTGGCAGGATGTCTCCGGGAGGCTGGGACCTTCCTGTCGTGTAAAAGAGCGCTCCACCTAGCACGCGGGAGCAGGCGCGCTGCCTGCTGGGCCAATGCGCACGTTAGCTCTGAAGAGAAAGTGCGCGTGTCTGTGTTCTGAGCACTTGGGTGGGGTGGGGTGGGAGTCCTTTATCCTGATTTCCCCCCCCCAAGGGAAAAAAGTGGCCTTTGTAGGATCGGTGATAAACTTGAGCGAATACAAATTTTATTGGACTTTTATTCCCTGTCGAGCCGGCTCCCCACCCCCAACCCCTTACGTTTTGCAGTTTCGGTTGGAAAGTGTACAAAACCCTGTAGGTGTAGGGTGCAGCCGGGTTCTGGATGTTTATAGGTGCATTTCTGCAAGGCTAAGCACACACACTCCTAAGCTCACCTGGGGAGGCTGCAGCCTGGGTATCCGGCGGTCGCTCCCAGCTGGAGGCGCAGGAGTTCGAGCCTGCGCCTCCGCCCGCCGAGCGCTCTAGTCGGGAGGTGGGGGACTGGTGTCAAGTTCGGAAAGAGGGTAACGGGAGCGTCGCTCTACCCTAGGAACCCCAGGGAATGGGGCTGTGCTTATGTTTCTTGATGGAGAGGTGGTTGGTCTCACCGCGAACACCGAAAACCCGACGGTTATTTAACAGTAGAGGCCAAGTGAGAGGCGGCGGTGCAGGACTAAGTGGGAGGAAGTAAAAGCAAAGTGGAACAGCGAGAGAAAGGAGAAGAGGGGAAAGCGAGGAAGAAGAGAGCAAGAGGGCCGAAGGAGGCCGGGGACGCGCGGGTCCAGCGCGGACACCCGGGCCTGCGCGCAGCAGAGCGCGGGACAGGAGCAGCCCCGGAGCAGCAGGAGGGGGGCGCGGGTGGGGCAGGCGCACGCCTGCTGTGGGCTCACCCGCCCGGCACCCCTCCCTCGGAGAAGTCAAGTCCCGCACTTCCCCCTCTTCCTGTCTGATTCAGCTTCAGGACACGCCTCCGCGGCCGAAAATAGCAGTGAAAATGCTTCTGCTTTCTAAAAGTGAATTTTCCAATGGGATTTGGGGCGGGGGGCGCCTCCTTTTGTAGAGGCTGGGGCCCCCGGGTTCCTGGGAGGAAAAGGAACCGGCCCTGAGGGGCCCGCGCCCTTCCCCAGCCGCACGCGGGAGGGGACCGCTGGGCGGCGGGCTAGCGCCTCCGCTTGGGGAGCTACCACGCGGCTTTTTCGCGGAATTTTGACGTCACCCCCACGTGGGGGAAGGGGCTGGGAGAGCGGAGGAAGCGGCGGGGGCGGGGGCGCGGGTACCGCTGGGCTCAGGGTGGGAGTCACCCTCCTGCAGAGTGCCCCCGTGCCGCCCCGCCATCTCCCACCTCCCAGGACTTTATTCTTATTATTTTCATTATTACTCTTACACTCGTTACTTTGAAATCGGAAGCAGCTCGTTGCTGCGCAGAAACTTGATTTCTGAGTGGTGGTCCAGTCGCGCTGGACACTGAGTCCAGACTGAGGATCGCAATTGTGTTCGCGACACCCGCCCCTTGATTTCTGTCCGCCCTCCACCAAGGGACACGTGCGTGTGTGTTTCTGCTTCTCGGGAAGTGAGTTGTGCATGTATTCGCACACTGGAGTCTTGCACGTGCGACTTGTTTTCTCTGCCCTACACCATCCGTTGGTGCAGGGTCAGCCGGGCTGTTGCAGACCAGGCTAAGTTGCGCCCGCTCTCCCGAGGATGCGTGTGAACAGGGCTGTCCGAATTCTGCTGCACCCCCAGAAAATCGATCTAGAAGCAGCCTTGGCAGGGGAGGGCTCAGAGATGGGTAAAGGCGCAGGACGCCTGCCCTCCCACTGCCGGCGTCGGGTGGGGCTTGTATTTGGGGGCCACCTGCCAGGGCGGAGAGCAGCATCAGCCAGCCATATCACACACGTTCACGTCCCCTAAATTGGGCGAAATCTTTTACGATCTTGGGGGGGGGCTTGATAGCTGAAGTGTGTCATTGTTTTCTGAACCCACGATGACAAGTTTGAGTTGAAATTGGCACTTGGCTTTAGTGGGACGAATAACCCGGTGAACCACCCTTTTAACTTCCCAGAGGTTCGAGGGGACTGTGGAAGAATCAGGCAGAAAGCCGGGTACTTCTTTGAAAGTATGGATTGAGGTGGAATTGTTTTTTCAAAAGTAGGGAAGAAGTTTTCTGTTTGAATCAGGTGTGAAGCGAGGAAATGTTTCTTTTTTAAGATGACAGTCTGATTATAAGCGTTACTTTCCCCATTCGTTAGAACACACTCCCTCTATTTTTCACTTTTTATTTATTTCTTTTTCGTTTAATGACTGTTAATCTGACCCAGTGTGAGCCTGCTTTGATTCTTCTGGAAACACACACAAACACACACACACACACGCACACAGACACAGTTATAATTAATAAGAATGTCAGTGGTTACTGTTGACTCTAGGCTGATTGAACTGCATTTAAGAGTGCCTTCTTTTTGGTGACCAGTTTGATGGACACTTGTTTTGTGTGTATAAAGATAGAAAATAGAATAAATTATTAAGATGAAAAGGGAAGGGGCCAAAGGAAATGCTTTAAGAACTGAAAAGACAAATGTCATTTAAATTTTGCTTCAACTTCATTTTAGACCATTTAAGTTGTGGAGAAGGAGTGAAGCACTTTGTAGATGGAAATTCCTTGTGGAATGTCAAGACTACCCTCACCAAAATTGTTTTCTGGGCCATAGTCAATTTTATTTGTTTTCCTACTTAGCACTTTAATTTTGTTAAAGTTCAAATATTCATTCCCTTCAAAAACACTCTTTTCCTGTTGTACTTGAATATTCTTTCGATTCTTTATTTAGCTGTATATGCTCAACAACCAAATTGTAGCAGTATGAAATATTTCTCATGAATATTCTTGGTCTCATATTTTATTAGTCATTAAACCTAGGGATTGCTAGCATCTTTTAGTATAGGACGACACAACATAGTTCCTAACATGATGAATTCATATCTCCCAAACTTGAAAAAGATTAATTAATAGGAAACAGAGAAATGGTTTTCTTCTTGTCTTTTCTTTCCCTTGGTGACAAATTTCAAATTTTATATTGAAAAAAATTAAAAGAAAAACATTTTTGTGTTTTTATTGACATTTTAAAAAGAATGAGTTTCTAAATGGGTAATAAGGTTTTTTTTAGGGTTTTATAATCTTTCAAATATAATCTCCTTGGAAAAAGAGATGTCCTTTCTGCTTTAGAATTGATCTGAAAAAAGCAGTTCCTCAAGAGTGCTAGGCACTGGCAGTGGGGTAGGATTTACCCCTAGGAGGAGTGCATTTCTGCTTTGCTCAACCTTAAGTAAGGGCATCTGCTACATGACCTTGAAACAAAGTCTGTGCCCCTCTGCATTACATAAGCAATTTAGAAAAGTAGAAACCTGGAGCAGAGGAGTTTATGTGAAAGATAACAAAGCAAAAGGTCCAAAGTCATTTCTGCTCTCAGTCATATCAAATCATTCTCCAATCATGACTCCATCAGCTACAAATCAAATTATTCTTTTTTGGGGTGGATAGAGGTGATTTCCTTCAAGCTGTATTTATTAATAATAATACGATGATGACTTCGATTCTAAATTGTTCAGGACTGTGTGAACAATCACTTACTTGTTTCTTTAAAAGTTGTCATTCACTTGTAAAGAAATGGATCCTAAATTTAGGGTTTTTGTCTGAGGGAATTACTTGAAAAGCATTCAACTTTGTACTTTTGAAAATAAAGTCACTAAAATTTAGTATACCTATTGTTTAGAGGAAGGAAAAATAAAGACACCCACACAGGATTAAAAAGGAACAAGAAAATAATTTCCAGAACCTTGTCCTTTGTCGTGGCCATGTAAGTTTCCGCTTGTGAGAGCAAGCATTCGGATCATTGCCCAAATGCAAGCCCTGTGGTAAAATTTCCCTGTGTCAAACATACCCTAACATGAATGGTCTTACATAAGGTTTCAGATGACATGCGTCATATCTGGCATCACACAGCCACCAGTTATTTCAGGATTGCAAGGCACTGTAAAATAACATGCATTTTTGATAGTGAGAGCTTCTATCTGGAGTTAGGTCTGCCCAGGCCTTCTCGTCAGGTCCCACTGAAATCATTTCACTTAAGAAATGTAATTGCATCAAGTAGCTACCCTTGATCTGAATTGTGATTCTAATAAACTAGTGAGTGTGTTTCCTGCCCCCTTATTTCACTTATTTCTAAAGAGTCTTCTGTTTTTCTTTTTAAATAAAATACAAATCGTGTATTTAATGTTAAATTTCCTTTCTAGAATATTGGATAAGACACAAATTCACTTGCCTTTGGATGAGAAAAGTCCATATAATTGCTCTTTGTAGTGAAATTACCAACAATTTTATGTCATCTAACAAATGACTTAAGTTACTGGAGGATGGAATGCCAATGTAATTCACTGCGCTTGGGATACAGACCACTTACCTCAAGACATGTAAGTCTGACCTTCAGTTTAGTTGCTTCAAACTTTGCCTGGCAGAATGAATGTATGTTTCACTCAATGTGAACCTTTCAATTTTAAGAAAGAATTGTTTTTTCCCCATAAATTCAATGTAGTCTTGCTTAGAGCCTAGGGAATGGACCTTATTATTTTATTTTATTTTTGCGGTACTGAGGATCGAACTAGGGACCTTGTGCATGCCAAGCAGGTGCTTATGCTGCTGAGCTGTCTCCCCAGCCCCCTTATGCCATTTTGACCAGTCATAGAATATGCCTTCTGTGTCTGGCACACTACAATGGTAATTCTATACAGTGCTCATCGAGGTTATTCATGTTGAGAACTCACATACATGTTAAAATGATAACACCACAGGACTGAGTACAGATGAACAGGACATGTTGGGGGAGGATTCAGATCTGTAAGGTAGAAGTGAAGTAATTTTAATGGAGGACTCAAATACACTAAGACTTCAGTGCAATGGAGCATGAGTTAGGCTTTTGCAGTTTATTTTTTCATTTATTTAATTTATTTTTATTTTATTTATTTATTTATTTATTTTTGCGGAACTGGGGATTGAACTCAGATCCTTGTGTTTACTCAATCCTTCTGTTTATTCAAGTGCTTATCTTACTGAGCCATCTCCCTGGCCCCTCATTTATTTAATTTAAATTGAGTCCTTACTGTGTGTTAAACCCAGTGCTAGGCATTGCAGATATAGTGGGAATATAGTAGATACTCAGTAAATTTTTTAGAAGGCAAGCAGGCAGGAATAATACAGTTTCTGTCACTGAGAAGCACAGTGTCTGGTGATTAAATGTGGGAAAGAATTATAATTCTACATAAAGAGATAATGTTTGAGAAATAATAGAATTATAGAATAAGAGGCATTATATAAAGAGATGCCTAGTTACCCATTTTTTTTTCCAGTTCCATCTTATACTACTTATCTTAAGCCAGGAAGACAGAAAATAATCTTTTAAAAATTCAGTCTATCAGGTAACTGTTCCTTGAGCTACTCCGTGGTTTTTATGTTCTTAAATATTATTTTGTAATTTTTTAAGGATCTGTTGGATCTAGTTAGTTGGATGTTGTGTTGCATGTCACAAGTTTGGGCTGGATCAGTCCCTTCCAAGTAGCGAAAGACAGAGCTGCTTCCTTGGCGCACCATCCTGAGAGCCCCCTTTCTCTGAGCACCCGTGTTCCCTGAAGAATGTTTCTCATCCAGACTGACTCTCCTGTGTCTGATAGGATATTGATTTGCTGTCCCTCCATGGTTGAGGGACTCTGAGGTCACAGTCATCCAGGAGTAAGGATTGTAGTTGCGATTCTTACATTACAGCAATGTTCTCTTCCCAGACTCTTGAGAGCAGAATTGAGACTGCTGTTCAGTCCCTCATACATCTACTGAAGCAAATGCAGAAAACACTGCTTTTGTCCTTAGCCGAGGGTGGAGCGCCTGCAGCCCGGGAGCTCCAGGGCTCACACTCTGATACCTGCTCTGCCACCATCTAGCAGTGGCCTGGGGTAGCTTACCTACTTCTCTCCTAGATTACTTCCTTATTTACAAAATTAGCTGAGGATCATAAATGATTAAGTTATTTTTCAGCTGCCACCTTGGGGGTTGGCAGGTTAGCTCAGTTGTCTAAAGCGCCTACTTGGGCAAAATCAGTCAGGGACAAGGGGCTGCGGTTCGAACCCTAGCCCCATATGCCACACCAGACCTGCCCTTAAGGCAGCCGGAGCCAGCCAAAAAAAAAGAACTCATTCTCTAAAAATTCCAAAGGCTTTTATCATGACTGTCATCAAAATGGGCATCGAATCTATATAGCATCTTTAAGTAGTTTATGCTTTACCTAGGATTCTTGAATTGTGGATTTGAATGTGCTCTTAATTAATTTTTTTCTTCCCTTGGTTATCAAGGGGATACTAATTCATCCAACACTGGATCTCTAAGTTAAATTCATAGAGGTTGTACCTGTTGTTAGCTGATGGAAAATATTCTTTTCCTTCTGCTAAGCCAATAGAATAGGTTATGAGTCTTCAAAGTACATAGAACAGGAGAAAGTGTAGAAAACAGCACTGCTCCATGATATTATGGAAGCCCAAGCACACAGAATAAAGTAGCTGTTCCTACAACACAGTCTCCCTCACAACAGATACAGACGTGGTGTGTAGTGGCCTCTAACTTGCAGGTTCTTCTTTAGGTGGCCAAGTTCTTGTGACCTCATGAGCCTCACTAACTGAGATACACATCCTGAGATACACAGGCCTCACGAAGTGAGGTCCTCCTTTGGTGAGGAGTGAATAAAACTGATTGCCTGAATTTGCATGAATTGGTCAGCTTTCTGTCATTACAAGGAAATAGCCAAAGCAGCCAACTTCTGTAAGGGGAAAGGTTTATTTTGTTCATACATTTGGAGTCCTAGGTCAAGTATCCTTACTGGTTTCGTCTCTGTGGTGGCAGCATATCATAGTAGGAGGCCATCAGTGTGTGGATCAGCTTTGTCAGGAAACTGATAGAGAGAGGGAGAAACTAGCACCACACAAGGCTTTTAAAGGCACGCCTGCAGGGTCCTAACCTCCTCCTGAAGCTTCCTTCACCTCTGAGCTCTGCCGTCCTAGAGACCAAGACCTGAATCATAATGGATATAAACCATGATGTTATGCAACTTGGGACATAACTCCCATGGCCCCACAGGATTTCAGAAGTGTACAGAACCTCCTTAAGTCTCCCAGACTGCACTCCCACCTGCTATAGGAAACTCCGCAATAGCAAATGCTGTCTTCACACACACACTTTTGCTGCTGGTGTCCTGCAGGGTGACCCCACTGTCTAACAGTTCTGGCTACACACCCCTTTCTTGTGATAAGCAGGATGCTTCATCCCAACCCAAACTTGCTAACATTAGTGACCATCAGTTGGGATGCGATGAGCCTTGGGCTGGGTTCTTCACTTTCTATAGTCTTCTCAAGAATTATGTGACATTCAGATCCTGAAGCACAAGCAGGTGAAGTGACATACTGAAGGTCACACAATTAACTAGAAGCCCAAACATCCTACTTCCCAGAATTTTTTCTCCACACATGCTATCTTTGGCCATTGAAACAAGGGAGAGCAAACCACCCTCCCATTTGTACTGACGGTTGGTCGGTTCTCCACAGTCCTTCATCTTTTTCCTGCTCTGAATTGCTTCGTCCTGTATCTGTTTAGTCAGACATTAACCTCTTGCCAGCAGCCTACCCTCTGCTGGATCCTGACTAGTTAGCTGATATCCATCTTAAAGTGGCATAGTCTCCTCGTTTTCTTCCTCTTCCTCTTCTTCCTCCTCCATCCCTCTCCGCTCTCCTTCTCCTCTTTCTTTCTTTTTTTTCTCCAGCAATTCTAGGGATTGAACCCAGGGCCTTTGTACTGACCTATATCCCTGGCCCCTTTCATCTTTTGAGGCAGTCTTGCCAAGTCACCTAGGCTGGACTTGCACGTGTGATCTATCCGCTACACTCTCTCAGAGGCCAGGGGTTACAGGCCTGCTCAGCCAGGCCCAGCTAATTTCGGCCTTCTTACTGTGTGGCAGCAGTCTGGAAAAACTTTAGAGACCTGCAGGTCACCAAGGCAGCTACAGAAAAACACAACAGGGCCGGGGTCTGCCATTTGTGTCTTTCTGAAACCCAGGTTCCTGGAGCAAGCATCCTCTGGCACCTTTGGGGACTCCAGTGTACACAAGAAGAAAAGAAATAGTTGTTCCCTCTTCTAGAGGCTGGTCTCATTCTTGAAACCCAAAACACTATGCCAATTTTTAATCTATAAATTGGATGAAGTCAACTATGGATCAATTTCATCTGTGTTCTGTGGCCCCAGGTATAGGGAGCTCACCTTAGCCTCCTTGTAGTCAGGAGTTTATGTTTGTAATTCCAGGGAAAAGTTGTTAGAATTCTAGCGAGTAAATTCCAATTACCACTTCCAGTGCAACCCATGGCTTGAATAAAGGGACAAACACATATTTACAGTGGTGGGGATTCTAGGGTTTCCTAAATCCAGTCAGAATAAAGGCCACAACCCAGGGAAAACCCATGTTTTTATTCATTGTGAAGAGCAGAGTGGCTTGGGATTGAGTGACTGAGGATGACAAGCATGTGAGTGCTAGGAGCTGGGCTAGGTAGGAGGCACAAGAGTGCTCTGCACTATGCAGAGAGGTCTTCAGAAAGAGAACCTGGACTTAGTAACAGGCAGCCTCTAAGTTTGGAGGAATCTGTATAACACAGACTAAGGAAGTATCTCATGTTTTGAGCCAGGGCTTCAGCTCTGATGACCGGCCTTCATGCCCTGAGATTTTTGGGGTTTTATTCTCAAGCCTCAGTCCCAGCTGACAGAAGAGCATCACTCAGCGTAGTCCATGAATACCAGTTGTGGGCTATAGGTGGGACATCACTGACCTGTCACATTTCTCCAATGGTTACACAGCAGCACCTGGCTAGACCCATTTGTACTGCTTAAAGCCAGTTGGGGAGTTACAGTATTGTCCCAGCCAGCTCTGTATATTGTAGTTGAAATTAGGGCCAAGATTAGGCAGCATGCACACAAATGTCTTCTTCTTGTTCCAGGTGGCCCTCCATACCAAGTAGCAAAGCTAGGGTCGCTGATAAAACACTGAAAGGAAACAGATTTGTAGAGATATGTTGAACTTTTACCACAGCTTATCCCAACTCGAGAGAGTTGTCTTCAGTAATCAGGTAAAGGAGCTATGCTCACTCACGAGGCGTTTGTAAGGTGATTCATACATTATTTCTTTGCTTTAAGCCTTGATTTCCTCAAATATGAAATGATGATGAAGACCGACCAGGCAGAGGGGCTGTAAGGAGCATGGAAATAAAGCTAAATGGCTTTGTTATTATTGTCAAAGTCAATTGGTTTATCTTTCTTCAGAGCCATTTAGTTCTGGGACTATGTGGGACTATTAATGTATTTCATATATTCTGTGAAGATGGGGACATTTCTGTGGCTTATCTAAGCTCCAAGGTATCTCCAGCTACTATGTACCATCGCTAAAGGTCAGCGACTCAGGAGCCGCTGCCAACATGGTTTAATCTCCAGCCAGCCTGCCCTCAACTCTAGATCACCTCCCTCTTTCGGACACATGCTGTGAGATAATCTTCCAACTTCCATAGATGGGGGAGGGGAATACCCCTCCACATGATTACAGAAATTGAAAGTACCTCAGACATCAAATCCAGCATTTTCTGAAGTGAAGTAGGTAGTGTATAGAGGAGAATATTTTATTTTGATGATATAAGATTTGGTTTGATGAATGTTACAAAAATTTGACATATTAAGCTCATAATTCCACAAATATTACAATGGTATCTTAGTTTAAAAGCGAAATCTGTTTTTAAAAAGTAAGTTGGAAGGGCTGGCAAAATAGCTCAGTGGATTAAAGCACCTGCAAGCAGGTGCAGGGACCTGGTGTTCCATCCCCAGGCCTGCCATGCCGGCCCCACCGGCCAGGGTGCGCTGACAGGGCAATTGAGAGTGGACGTGGTGGCCCATGCCTGTAATCCCAGCTCTTGGGAGGCTGTAAACAGGCAGATCACCAGGCATCTGATCTAGTTGTGAGACCCTGAGTACCCTGTAGACCCTTCCCTAAAATACAAATAATAATAATAATAATAATAATAATAATAATAATAAGTTGGAGAGGCATTACATAGATATGGCTTTTTAAGATCGAGTTGTTTGTAAAAGATTAAAATTTAGAAAACACTGAGTCCAGGTCTTCCTTAGAAATGAGTCAGAGAGGGACCGAAGCTCATATACTCCCTCCACACACCTGTGGGTGGCAGGGTTGGGAATAATTATGCCTCTCCCCTAAAATTGAAGGGGTTAAGGCTGTACCGGTTGTCTTCATTTAAACAACACTGCTACCTTTTCCCAATTACTTTTGTTTCTCCTGTTGATATTTTCTTGCATTTATTCTGTCTCATCAATGACTTATGCTCTCTGAAAGTCCATAGATACTTATTGTTCACTTCTGTTTTTATGATATTTTCTAATTTGGATTTTTGGATTAGGTTGCCAGTTTTGGTTTTTTTTTAAATTTTATTTTATGTATTTGGTACAGGTTCTCACTATGCAACTCAGACTCATAGTGATCCTCCTGTTTTCAGCCTTCCCAGTGCTAGGATTATAGGCTGTGTGCCACCATGCCTAGATTCAGTGGATGGCTCAGCACGCACGGGGTGGGGCCAGTGCAGCCTATAGTGTCACAGACTGAACCCCAGGTTGCCAGTTTTTACACCAGGTCACCGCTGCCTATGACTTTTGCCTCTAAGTGGGATTGCCCTTGACCCATCACCTTTCAAAACTTCCTTGAATTTTTAGGGTTACTATTTGACTTATCTGACAGCTTTCTGAAAAAAACTATATTCTATGGGCTCAAGATCATTTGGTGCAAAGCTTGCTGTCTATGAGCAGCCCTATCAGCAGTATGCTTGTCCCAAACAATGATCAGGACTTGCTTTAATATTTCAGTTCCTTGAGGTAGTGACACCAGTTGGGGCTGCCAAGAGAAAAGGAAGAGAGGAGAGGAGGGAGAGTGGGAAGGACTGGGAGGTGTGTTGCTGTAGTGTGGACTGTGGCTGACCCTCAAAGGCACCCATGGTAAAGCTGGGTCCCCATCTGGTAACACTATTGGACGATGGTAGGATTTTTAGGAAGTGGGACCTAGGGGAAGAAAATTAGGCCACTGGGGACTCTCTTTTAAAGGGAAAATGGGACTGCAGACCTCCCTCTTCCTGGCTCTTTGCTTCCTGGCTGTCATAGCTGAGCCCCTTCCTATACTAGGTGCTTACAACACTGCACCAGGTTAAAAGGCAATGTTGCCAAGAGATGAGGACAGAAACTTTTGAAGCCATGAGCCAAAATGAACTTTTCCTTATTTTAAATTGATTGTCTCAGGTGTTTTGGCACAGTCGTGGAAAGCTGACTCACAAGTACGATGTTAATAGGGAGCTCTGGAAAAGTCTTGAGAATGTGGGAGGTGCTGCTGTGTAGCCATTGGAGAAATGTGACAGGTCAGTGATGTCCCATAAGCAAGACTGTGCTTATAGCCAGAAAAAAACTGAGAGGGGCTTCATCTCTCAGCACCAGCTGATTGTGAGGCTCTGTGAGAACAGAAAGTAACAACACAGGCAGAATCATCCTGCCAGGTTGCTGAAGGCAGGCTCATTGGACGTGGAGTCCTCTGGCAAAGGCTGAGAGAGACATTGATTCAAGGCACTTAGGGAAATCTCTGTTGAATCACTGGTTGACCACAAAGCAAACCAAAGACTTCAGAGATTTCACGTGACCAAGAATGCAGACTATATAGAGTTAGTCCAGGAAAGTTACTAAATGGACAAGCAGCAGCAATAAACTTTGTAAGTGCAAGGAAGGGGTTCTGATTTCAAAGTGCCACTTTCTATTGCTTGAATTGTCTGATTTTCAATTTACAAAAATTGTAAGACATACAGAGAAGCGGAAAAGTCTGACCTATATTTGGGTTGTACTTGGGTGGAGGAAGGAACCCAGTTACAGAAACTTACCAAAGGCAGCCCAGACGTTGTATTCATTGGACAGAGACTTTGAAGCAGCTTTACATTTAAGTGTATTCAAAGCATTAAAGTATGAGAAATAAAGAATGTGAATAAAGGGGTGAATTATTAAAAGGAACCAGACAGAAATTCTGAAAATGAAAAATAAAACAACAAAAATGAAAAATCCACTGGAAGGAAGAATTTCAATAGTAGATTTGATCTAGTAGTTGACTAACTTGAAGATAGACCAGTTGTGGTTATACCATCTGAGAAACAGGGCCGGCAAGATAGTTCAGCAGACTATGCACCTACCTAGGCAAACGCAAGGATCAGGGTTTGATCTCCTGCACTGCAGGCTGTACCAGCCCCGCCCCTGGGCATGCTGGGCCAGTGGCCTCCGAGTCAGGGCTTGGTGGTGCATGCCTGTAATCCCAGTGCTGCGGAAGCTCAACACAGGAGGATCATTATGAGTCCAAGCTGTGTAGTGAGACTGTGTACCAAATACATTTTAGGGTGTTCTTTTTTTTTTTTTTTTGGCGGAACCAAGGATTGAACTCAGCCCTTTCCGCTTGTCAGGGAAGCGCTTATTCCACTAAGCCATCTCCCCAGCCCAACCAAATACATTTTTAAAAAAGAAAGAAATAAGGAAGCAGAAAAAAAGAGTGAAGAAAGATAAACAGGCTGGCTCAGGGATCTGCAAGATGTCATCTAGTCTACCAACACACACATAATTGGAGTCTCAAAAGCAAAGAAGAGAAAGGAATAAGTAATATTTACAGAAAGAGTAGCTCAAAACTTCCTGAATTTAGCTGGGTATGTTGGCATTTCCCTGCAATCTCAGCACTCTGGGAGAGTGGGGCAGGAGGTTCTTAAACTCAAGCCCAGACAGGGAAGCTTAGAGATTTAGCAAAAGCCTCTCTCAAAAATAGAAATTTAAAAAACACCTGCGAATATAACTTACAGTGAATGCCCTGAGTTCAGTCCCTAGTAATGCAAAACAAAGAAATACTGCTTAAATGTTGTATTAAAAACTTTAAGCTACACATATGAGGAATTCATCAAACTTTTAAAAGATGAAGACAGAAATTTGAAACATCAGGAGAAAACCAGCAGCCGATCACACCCAAGCAATCCATAGTAAGTTTAATGTTTGATTTCTTCTCAGAAGTCATGGAGGCAGGAGGTGGTAGATAGCAAGTTCAAAGAGCTAAAGGAAAAGACAGTCAGCCAAGGATTCTATATTTGAAAACATTATCCTTCAGAAATGAAGAGGAAATTAAGACACATATGAAACATCCTGAGAGATTTTACTGCTATCAGATCTCCCTACAACAAAATAGGGCAGCTGGGGATATAACTCAGTGGTAGAAAAAGCAAAGGAAAGAAAAAAAAAATGAAGGAAAGAAGGAAGGAAGGAAGGAAATAGTAAAGGAAATTCTTGTTGCTTAAATGAAAAGACATCAGAAAATAAATCCACTGATAAGTGTGACTACACAGGTAAATATAAAATAAAATATAAATGCAGATTTGCAATAAGTATTTTCTTATATGACTTAAAGGGTAATGGGTAATAAAACCATAATTATAAAACTATATTGATTGGTTTATACTATATAAAGATGTTTTGTGTAATAAAAGTTCATAGGATGGGGAAGGAACAGTATTATACTGATGTGAAGTTTTTCATATAATATTGAAAGTTCATATTGCAAACTAAATTGTTTTAAATTACCATGTTATCATTAGTTATTTGAGAAATGCAAAACAACACTGAGATTGCATCTCACTCCAGAGAGAGTGGCTACCATCAAGAAGTTAGCCAATAACAAATGCTAGAGGGGTTGTGGAGAAAAGGAGCCCTTCTCCACTGTTGGTGGGAGTGTAGACTGGTACAACCACTTTGAAAATCAGTGTAGAGATTCCTCAAAAAGCCAGGATTGGAGATCCTATTCAAGCCAGTCATTCATCTCCTGGGTACTTTACCAGAAGATTCCAGGTGGTCCCACTCACACGCCGGGCCTGGGCGCTGGCTGGAATCTGACTTCATTTCTTACTTATCATTTTTATGTGACTTTGGCTCTGTAGATTATTTCCTATAATATGATTATTCTCTTATGAAGAAAAATATTGTGGTGTTAAGTGGAAAAATAACTGTCATAGAATTTCAAAGTTGGAAAGAAACTGAGCTGATTTTATTCAAACCTCTGCTTTTTTTATTTTTTGAAACAGGATCCTACTATGTAATTTATGTAGGCCTTAAACTCACTGTGTAGCCCAGGCTGGACTTGAACTTGGGACAGTCCTCCTACCTCCCAAGAGTTGGGATTGCAGAAGTGTGCTACCACACTTAGCCAGCTTTTTTTTTTTCCTAGATGAGGTGTTGATATTTGGTAGAAGGGCAAGATCCATATATTTGGTTTCCAAATACCTTGTTCAATGTTTAGTCCAACATTTTTCTTCTATGATATTTTCCCTACCTGGCGTTGCTGATTGTGGTTTGTTGTTTGTTTTTGTTTTCACTGTACAGGAGGTAGAGAGAGAGGGAGAGAGGAGAAAGAGCAACTATATAACTCTTGACTATGTAACTCTTTTTTCTTCCCTCTTTTTTTAATGATGTATCAGTGTTTACTAGAGAATCAGATACACCACAGATATATATGAATTTACAAGATTAGTTTACAGTGGCCACCCACAAAACCAGATGAAGAAGGGTGCAGAGGGTTTGTCTCCTCACCAGAGACCAAACAGGATCCAGTTTGGAGCCCACTGGAGCCACTGAAGACTGTATCAAGAGGCTGAGGATCTGTGCTAGAAGTTGGAGAGTCTGAGCTGGAAGCTAGATGATGTCCAAGGTGAAGGTGAAGACTGCAGCTCCTCTGAGAAAATAAAGCTAGATCCATCCTTTGTGATTTCCCCTTTATACTCACCAGGTGACTGTGGCCCTAGGGCTGGTCTTCCATACCCTGGGGTGTGGAGCTGCTGATATAGTTAAGCTCCTCTTACTCAAGTTGACACCATCAATCAGTCACAAGTGGTGTACAGCATCCTTCATCTTGAATTTGGCCCAAAAGGAAAGAAATTCAAGAGTAATTAAAGAGTCTGCAGTGGAAATTAAAAGACAGGGATTCTCATCATTTTGGGGGAAGGGTCCAGTAATGAACTTCTGTGATCTTCAAAAACTATTATTATCTATCAGCAGTATCTTACTCTAT
>NDGN011475461.1:0-14419 GCA_002564285.1 Tympanoctomys barrerae
TTCTATACATATCAGACTAGGAAAACCAAGCCTGGGGTGGTATTTTCCTGGGATTTCTTCCAGTAGCAATTTAAATATTTTTCAATTCTTTTCTTCCTTAGGTCTTTTTCCCCCCTTCTTTATCAGACAAGGCTTCCATTAGACATTCCAAACCACCATTCCCTCTCCTTCCCAGCATCGGCTAGAATTTCTTCTCATCATACTTCCAGAGTCCAGGTGAATGTTGCAATTTAGGGAATTTCTCTTGTTTGTACTGACCTGCGGGCAGGGAGAGGGGAAGTGTCCTAGAGCACTGGGGGGCCAGTCCAACCTGGGCTTTTCTGCCAGTGCTATGATAACTAAATATATGCTCTGTCAAACATAGTACCCACAGGAAATGTGCTTAACCAAGGAGGAAATTGGGCACTGATAATTGGACAGTGCCCAGTGTGTGGCTATCAGGCCACTGCGGACAGGGGAACAAGTGGGTCTGAGTCCTCTGAAAATTAAGTCAAGTCACAGGCTTCCTGCAAAGCAAAACAGAGGTCAGAAACTGTCATCAGTATTCTGCCAGTCCTGCATCTTTCTTAGCCTGACCTTTCTTTTGGGCTTGAGCTCTGAATTTTCAATCATATGCCTCCATCTGCTATCCTTGTGTTTTGAGTTATGGCTTTGTTTTGCCTCCATCTTTGTCTTGTGTCCTAACCTCCCACAGCACAGTGCCCTCACCTTGTGTCCACTCCTCCCTTACGGAGCTCTTCCTGGAGTGCATGTCTCGTTGTGATGATTCTCCGAGAACACAAGCAAAGAGTGGGAGCCTACCACTGGAGGGAAAGATGATGTCAGAGTGCCTCTCGTGGACCTAAAGGTAATTTGCTTCATTGCTACTGCCTGGTATGCTCTCCTCTCACCATGGTCCTTCTCTGGAGGGATGATACCAGTGAGCAGACTGGAGCCTCATCATCTTTTTGCACTGACAGAGTGGCTCTTTACTTGAGCCCTGCCCTTCTGTTCAGCAGCAGCTCAGCCTTTCCCTCTGAGCATGTTTCCCACCATTCTTCTGAATGGCCTTGGCAGCCTCCCATATGAGCTGTTAAATTCCATTAGGAGCTAAACATTGTGTAATATTAACTACCAAACATTTGTGTTTGCAGAACTCCATTGCAACCATGTAGGGTGGGCAAACTCAAATGACCAGCGGGGACAGAATGATAGGTGCCTGGCAATCGGGTGGGCCCTAGAGCAAGCAGGCATGCACTTACTCTTAAACATCTAGCTGCGGCTTTCCTGCAGTAGACCATTGCCACAGAGGAATGTTAGCCCCTAAAATTAGATCACTGCAAGCCAGGGAGATACCTCAGTGGTCTAAGTGCCTGCCTTGCAAGTGCAAGGACCCAGGTTCAATCCCTGGTACTGCATGTCATGCCACTGTGCCGGCCACTGAAATCAGGTGTGGTGACACATGCCTGTAAGCACTGGGGAGGCTGAGACAGGAGGATCACTATGAGTCTGAGCTGCCTACTGAGACTCTACCAAATAAATAAATAAATAAATATTGATTTTTTTTTAAAAAAGATCATTCTATTTTTTTCAGAAATGAAACAAATCTAAGATATAAGAAGTCATTGGATTTTATTTTAATACTAGCAACTAATTTTAAAAAAGATTTAAACTCCATCCTGGCTGAACAAAATTTGTCAGTAAGGAAGGTCTGGTTCTTTGGTATATGCTGGTTTACATAGTACACTTAGAGGGAAGCTTTCATACAATGTGATTTTAAGACTAAAAAATCATCTGCGGCAATCTACCATGATGTCAAATGGTGAGAAATTCGAAGGAATACCCTGGAAATCTCCAGATGCTGGTGGTTATGCACGAAAGCAGCAGTAGTAACAACAACAGTGATGAACAGCCTCTTAAGAAAAATCTTTTAATGAAAAGATATTTTAAACAACCTAGAAGAGGTCCTCTGGGCCTTCTTTTGTGCCTAAACACTTCATTTTTCATAAATAAAAAGGCTCTAATTGTCTTCCATCTTAAGATGTCTTTGTCAGCAGAGATATTGAGAAAGTAGCCAGAGGACCAAATAATGACACTGTAAAAGTTGGAAGTGAAGTCACTTAATTTCTTATCCCTTATGACAATTTACACTTTGAATGACATCTAAAGTTATGTACATTGCAAGAAGTGTAGCCTGATTCTATTGTGTGTGTGTGTGTGTGTGTGTGTTACTTGAGGTTTAACATAGGCCTTCCTACTGAACTATATTCCCAACCATTTTTAAAATTTTGAGACAGAGTATTGCTAAGTCATCCAAGCTGGGCTCCAATTTACAATCCTCCTGCCTTAGCCTCCCATGCTGCTAGGATTTCAGCAGTGTAGCATACACCCAGCCTTATTCTTTAACAAGGTGGTAAGAAAGTACATAATTTCTCACTATTTCCTCTATTATAGGACATTACCTTCAAAACTGATTGAAGGTATACTGTTTTAAATCAAAGTATTTCTACATGAGATGAAAAAATGACCATTGACTAGACTCTAGAGCAGAGTTTTTCAATTTCAATACTGTTCCCACTTTAGGAATCAGATAATCTTTGGAAATGGGTGGCTATCTTGAAATCTGTAGGTGACTCAGCAGCATCCTTGCCTTTACACACTAAATGCCAGGGGCACCTTTCCTAGATCATTTGAAACAAGCAAAAAACATCTCCAAGCTTTGCCAAAGGCCTCCTGGGACTCAAATTTTCCTTCAGTTGACAACCATTACTCTAGAGGAATTTTACATGGAAATGTGAATTTAGATCTCCAATAGGGTTTTAGAATGGCAATCCTTGTTACGAGAAGGAATATTGGAGAAAACATCAACACTAGTTTTTGCCAAGTCCTCAGAGTATGATGGAAGACACAAAAAGGAAGGCAAGAGCAGGTTACATGTGTGGGCAGGAGGGTGGCTGTGGGTGGCTGTGGGTGGCAGGAAGGGTGGGCCTACACAGGATACGGAGTGGCAACCATGCCTCAACAAGCTGAAACCCAAAGCTTGGATACGGAGTGAAATCCTTCCTATCCCCACTTCATCTTGAGCAATCCTTTCCAGGAGTGAAAGAGAATAAGCTATAAGCTTGAAGCAGGAGATTAGGGGTGGGGCAAACTAGATAAGCAACAGGATAGAATGCATCATCTATCTTGCTTCTCCTCCTGGCAACAATGCCTCAACAAGCTGGAACCCAAAGAACTAGACCCAGCAGTGACATCTTCGGTAGGTTTCAGACTACACATGGAAAACTCTCATCTTCTGCTAACCCAGCGGGGTGAACTTTCTGCGTATTAAGAAATGGGATGACACAGCTCAGTTAGACATTGAATAAGGTGTCCCTTTCTTCACCTTTTGAAAGAAAATGTTTTTCCAGAAAAACTTGAAAGGTTATACTTGTGGTTTGAAATCAGTAGCTCTCATTTTTTTCTTTGTGGTTATGGAAGAAATCATCAATTCCATTTCTCAGTAGGACCTCATAAACGCAATAGGCCAAACGCCAGAACAGAAATTAAATGGTGCTGCGATCCTCAAGGGAAGACATACTTTAACAGTGAAGTATTCGCACCAAGCCTACAGAATAGTAGACAAAAGGGAATGACCTGGAGTACTTGTTCATATTTACTGCTTTGACAGCATTGTTTATCAAAATAACTACAATTTTCAAAGAAAAGGCTGCTTAATTTTTACTATATTGCTTTTCTGTCCAGCAAGAACTATAAAGAATAAGTTCACTAAGTTTGTGTTGCGTCTTAGTTTATTTAACTTGTTTCAAAATGGCATTATCTAAGCCTCTCTTATGATACATTATTAATTTAAAATCTATTTTAATGATATTGTAATTATGGTTCATGTCATTATTCTGTTGTAAAAACTCACAGAGCATACAACAGAAAAGTGAACTCTAGTAGACATTATGATGGCATTTAGTTAACAATACTGTATCAATATTGTTTCATCAGTAATAACAAATATACCACAAGAATGCAACCCTTTTTGTATTCAAAACACCTGGACTTCCTTCTTGTACAAATTAGGCTCTGGGACATTTGTCCCATCAAAAAGTCAGTTGACCTCACACCAGATATAAACTATCCTATTGAAAACTCACCTGTCTTTACCAAGGATCCAAAAGAGTGCCTTTTGATTGGCTGTGCCCACATGCAAATGAAAGATTGAAATAGCATCTTTTGATTGGTTCTTCAAATAGTGTCAGATTTACATGAAGGATTGAGTTATGCCTTTCTTTCTTTTTTAATGGCTTGCTCAGGCTGTCTTAAGGGCGGGTCTGATAAGGCATGTGGAACTGGGGATTGAACCAAAGTCACCTATGCCTAACTGGGTTTGCCTGAGCAGGCGCTTAAAACAACGGAGCTAATCCACAAGCCCTTTTATTTTTATTTATTTATTCATTGATTTATTTATTTTGCTGGCTCAGGCTGTCTTAAGGGCGGGTCTGGTAAGGCACGTGGAGCTGGGCATCAAACCAGGGTCCCCTGCACCTGACTGAGTTTGCCCCAGCAGATGCTTAAACAACTGAGCTAACCCACAAGCCCCCGACCTGTGGCTTTCTGATTGGTTCCATATACAGTACACAGGACCAGTGGTATCATTTTTGCTCCTGTGTTTTGCACATGCTTTCTCTCATTAGGAAACATCTTCCCCAACCTGGTAGCCACAAGTTTTTATGACCTTTGATGCATTCTATCCTGTTGCTTATCTAGTTTACCCCACCCCTAATCTCCTGCCTCAAGCTCATAGCTTATTCTCTTTCACTATTGGAAAGGATTGCTCAAGATGAAGTGGGGATAGGAAGGATTTCACTCTGTATCCAATCCTGGCCACAGGCACCATTATTCAAGCTCCTGGAAAATACAATTAATTCATTGTAAATAGCTGCCCTCACATTGCACTATGCTTTGCATCTTCTTCATTTAAGCAATTTCTCAAACCTTTATGTTTTCTCTTCACAAAATAACTTTGGAAGTAAAATTCACTCATTATTTACAATGCATTGTACACAATAGGCAGATTATTTTCCTAAGCCAGAGCATAGAATGCTAGCTAGAGACACAGTAATATGATAAATCAGAGAGCTTTTCCTTAGACTTTGTCTGCAATAGCAAACAAGTTGTTAAGCTGAAATATAGTAAATTTCTCAGTGACATTCCAGTCACCCTGTCATAATAACTATAGATCCCGGTTTTAATCTCTGCCAAATAGGAACTTTTTCAACACAGCTTCTTGGCTGGTTGTCAGAGAAGAATCTCTAGGCTAATTAGACCCTCATCAGTCAGAGGAGTGCTCTGAGCAGTGCTTCACACTAGACCTCTAAGGAGCAGGGTGATCTAAAGGCACTTTTAAAGATCCTCTATTCAGAGAAAATGCAGTCCCACTGAAGGCCCTACCTACATTTCTGACAAAGGTGAGGATACATCTAAAGCAGCTAATTGTCAGTTCAGCTGAATTCAAAACTAATCTAGAGCAGCTAAGTGCCAAAGACAGAGTATGAAGGCACAGAGCAGAGTGTTAAACTCAGGGCTCTGAAGTCTCAAGGAACTTGGGTTCTACTAAAGGCAGTGTGACCCTGGGCAGGTCGCCTCCCCAGATCTCTAATCTCATGTTCTTTAGGTGAGCTGATGTCCCTTACGATTCAGGTTCTAGATAAAAGTGTAGGTGGAAGCTTTGTTCTTATTTTGAAGAGCAGTAAGAGTAGCAGCAGTAGTTACATCCTTTAAAGGCACGTGGCTTTAAGAAGGTGAGAGTTAGTCTGAAAGCAAGGGAACATTCAAGGTAAGAGTTTGCATTTCCAAAGCAGTAGGAAAGAACAAGTCACCTTTTAAGGTAAGACAGGGAGTTATTTTTGGAGAAGGAGAAAGGGAAGTAAGAGTTTAAGTGTTCTTAAACTTCATGTCAAGGTTTTATTGACATTTTTAAACAATAAAGAAAATTTGTATTTTAAGTCTGAGTGGTGTATAATAAATCTTATATCATTCTGTATTTTGGCTGTAGATTTGAAAGAAATAGTTTGAAATAAAAAACATGTTAGAAACATAGAATGAGGAAAAAATATATCCCTCTAATCATTTAAATATTATCTGCCCATAATTGTTTGTATTTAAGGCATTATTAATAACCATTTGGGGAGTGTTTGGAACTTTCACTTGAAATTTCCTACATGATTGTTTTGCTTTTGTTTTCTAGTTTTCAAGATGTTAAATAAGAATGACATGAGAAAGTAAACTTGTTATAACACAATGAAATCATTTTTAGATGCATTTTTAGCTTATAAAAATCTCCATTGCATATCTCTATTTCAATTTTCATCATTAATTACTAGACAGATACGGAAAAATTCAAGTTGGAATCCAAGAGCCATTACCTAAGGAATGTATTGTATGTTAATAGCCAAGTGTTTCAATTTACTAAAATTTATTTTCCAACACTTTTCAAACATGGAAGTGCCATATAAAATGAGATATACCAGTAAATTCCAAAGTGTCACTCAGCCTCTTGGGACCACACACTCTTTGATCTTAGCACAAATTAGCTCCTGAAAACCAGAAGGCCTCCTGGACTTGGGTCTCCAGGGATCTTACCCCTAAAGCATCTCCAGCCCAGTGAAGTGGCAGAGACAGACGCTGGACCCAGGCAGAATGGCAACCATTTCACCAAATTAACCCCAAACGATGTGAACAGACAATTCCCCACATGTCATTACGGCTTTTGTTATTTTCTCTCCATGAAAAACACGCTATTGCTTTGGTTTCGATGCAACAGATAGAGGTATTCAGCCTTGGCTGGTAATATTTCTGATCCATATTTCAGTAGATTATCCTGAATTGGCCTCCTGGAAGCATTTATGCTGACCAGTTTTAAAAACCTCTTTGTCAGCCCTCACCCTTACCTGCTAACACCGCGCTAATGGAGGAAAGCAGGGGCGATGACAATCGCTGTCTGTCTGCCCAGCCCTGAGAGCCTGCGGAGTCTGCACAACAGTCGTCTGGAGGGAAAAAAGGAAATAAGGAGTGTAATTCAATGAATACTTGGGAACCAGGCTCGAGGGTTTCTTTTTTTCCTTTTAAAGGAGTAGTGATATCAGTAGTAGGATTATGAAAAAGAAAGAGTTAGTAAAAATAGGATCTTTGTGAATTAGAATAGCAAGGGCATTTCAAATTGAATTACAGGGGATCATGGCAATTAGAATTGGAAAAGATCTTTCAGTCTTTCTCTGTCAAAGCATGATTACTCCCAACGGTGTATTCTTCCGAGCTTAGTCCAGTCCAATTTTAAGTGATTCAAATGATCGAGCCTCCTCAGCCTCCCTTGGGATATCATTTCACAGTCAAAATAGCTAACTGCTGGGGAATCCCCATATATTTTTTGCTTTATTTCCACTATTCTGTTTTGTATTTTCCCGATCTACCTTAAAATTATTTGAATTTAGTTTTAAATGCATTCAATCTACATTTAAATAATTAAACCCAGATGAGTCTGAGTCTTTACAGCTATGTTAATCTCTTGCATTCTCTCTCATGCATACACCCCTTACACACACTTAAACACACAACTTAAGCAGATGCATATATACACAACAAGTGTACAAGCACCAACATATGTCTAAATATACGTCAGTCCATGACATCAGTCCATGATTAGAAAATATTACAGAATCACAATGGGTTTGTGAAAAATTTAATTAAAAAACCTAACTTTTAAGTCATTCTTTGATGAACCAATCACAAAACACAAACTACTGCTTTAAAACTAAGAGGCAACAAATGTAAACTTAAATGTCATTTTGCTTTGTGAATATTATATTTCTTTCACATGAATTGAGTAAGGTAACTTTTTAACCTAGTCTTTACTATAGCTTCTTTAGTACAAACCATATACACAATAAAGTGCTAATGCTATAAATATATTAATAGAAAATATGTTATTCAAATATTTTTTCAACCACTGAAACAACACTGACTCATATTTCCTTTGTGGAGGAATTCATTCTTACACAAAATATGGTTCAAGATCTGAGCAAGTTATACAACATGGGAGAACAGCTTGGGGTATTCAAGGTTAATAGAAATTGCTTGAGGGAATTTAAATTTGATCAAAGAATTTATAAAGTTTTCTATGTCCTTTCCAAAGAGCTGCACCTAAATATTTTTCATACCTATCAATCAGCTAATATCCAATCAGGGAAGAAAATAAATCCCTTGGAAAAAGAAAAAAATTAATGAACAATTTGAATTTTCCTTAAAAAGAACATCATTTTCAGGAGAATTTTTATGTAATTGGTTCACAAAATTCTCAAGCTGGAAAGATCTTTAGAGATCATCTAACTCAGTAGTTATAGACTTGTGGCTTGAAAAAGATTTAGGGAGTTTGGATAGGAAGTTAAACTTTCAAATTCTTCAGCTGGTAAATTTTAGTTGATTGTGTATATTGAACATGTTTTTACATAGAATTTCTTTATAAACCTTGTTTTGCTCTGCCTGATTTGTGGAGTTGGAGATTGAACCCAGGGTCTAGCGCATGCTAGGCAAGTAATATACTCCCAGCCCTCCAGGTAAATTTTACTTAGAAAAAAGATAACAACACATAAATTTAAAAGAATAAAGAAATTGTGAGATTGTGTGAGGAGACAGGAACTGGAGATGGTCTATGTACTTTTTTTGAGAATGAAACTGAAAGAAGTGGTAAAAGCTAGAAAGAAAAAGATAACGATAGCTAATAATTTTTGAGTACTCATTATGTGCTAAGCATTATTATATAAGCTTCTTATTAGATAATTCAGCTAATCTCACAATACCATGAGGTAAGCAGAATTGTCTCCATCTAATAGATGAAAAATCAGAGCCACAGTATGTTAAATAAAAAGCAGTTACATAGCAGAACTGGCTCTTAAGCCCAGAGACTCTACTTCTCAAATTCATAACAAGCAAGATGAACTTCCCCCTATGCTCAGCAACCTGAGAAAATTTCCCAGCAGAAACTTCACATGAGGGGTAGGAGGAAAACAATGGTTCAGAAGACCACAGAGAAGGACTTGGGCTCTAGCTCCCTTTCACTATGCCAACTGAGTCATTGGAGTGGGAAATCCTTTATGACAGAAACTGAATGTCCTTGAAAAAAATCCTTCAAAGAACTGATATTGTGGGTTCCCACAAAAAAACAAACTGTCCATCTGATGCTCACAAAGTAATTCCGATCTACAAGTCCTCATAAGGAACCTTCCCATCAGATGTCAGCACCGCTCTTCATGTCTATTTCTGTTGACTGCTCTATCGCTTGCTAATGTGTTACTTTGCCCTTGCTTTTCTGTATCTCATTATTTTAATAAATGTTGGAATTTGTGTGCAAAAGACAAAAAGAAGAGAAATCTCACATATCCATGTCAAAAAAAATGAAACAGCTTCATCTCATACCATATACAAATGAATTAAAGATGGATCAGCCAGATGTTTTGATTTGTCATGGTACTTTTTATCATTTAATCAGTATGCATCCATTTTTAAATATTGCATTCTGTCATTTTAAAAACCATTTCTGCTTTCTCTGTCTTCTTAAATGAAGTACCTGCATTGTAGAAAATTTGTATAGCATAGTAAGGCACAAATACCAACTACAACTTTTCTGCAGAGATGACCTTTATTAGTATTTAGTTAAAAATTCTTCCTGCCTCCTGTCTTTCAGTCACCATGTATACAGTTTGGAGAACAAAATTGAGATCTTACATACTAGCTCATACTTAGAAAATTAAGTGAATTTTTTCACTTGGTAATGTTTTGTGGATACCTTATATAGCAAAGTACAGATTATTAGAAATCATTTTAATGCAGAATATTTTGTCATATGGTCAATGGTTTATTTTTAATTGTATTATTGTTGAATATTAAATGTATTTCAATTTGAAAATTATTATAAATGATAAAAAATATGGTAAGAATGTGCAACATTTGCACAATATTTAAAGGTATTTGATTTTCACTGCAAAATCAACTTTAGAAATGTTATCCAAATTTACCTTCATACCAGGAGCTTGGTCAAATACCTGTCTTGCTGAGCCCTAGCCAAACTTGGTTTATCATTTTTATAAAATCCTCAACATTCAAGAGAAAAAATTGTAACTCTGTGTTTTTAACTTTAAATTTCTTCCTATGCTCATAGCCCAATTTATTTCTTCTTTCTATAGATTGCACATTCCCATTTCTCCCAGGTTTGATTGCTGTTTTCTTCTTTTTCTTAGTAATGTAGAAGGATCTCAACAAGGTAAGAAAATAAAAAGCTTATCTTTTCCTCTTGTTGTTGGTTTTGTTTGACAAATCTTGCCTTTTTTCCTTAAAAGAGTATTTGCTAATCGAAGCATAGGTGAAGAACAAGGATGCGAGGGTGTGGCAGGAAGTGTATGCTACCTTCGCTCTTCTGTGTCCGAGAACAGAGCTGAAGACAGCAGCACCCAGGCACAAAGGAGAAAAGCCCGGAAATCGCTCTGTGGGTTGAGATGTACCTTGGGGTTGTAACTGTAGGCTCTCATAAATCTGGGCTGTATTAGGGAGGCATAGCAGAGTAAATGCTCTCTCACAAACCAACTCAGCGGTCAAGTTTTTGAACGATAATAGAACTCTCCTTTCTAAGAATGGATACATCTTGTGCCTAAGCGTTGGATAGCAGCTTTTACTCAATATGGCGTAATAACTCCAGCAGACTCACCACGCCAAACTTAGTCTGTCTCAAAGTATCTTATTACAATAAAATCAAATTTAACCTCTTAAACCCAAGACATAAATCACTCACTTTTCTTTCAAACAATTTGTGAGTGTATTACCATAAATACTACCTGTCACAAGACTGATAGCTGTCAGTAGCTCAAAAATGTGAATAAAATGGAGAATACATTTGAATATGGAAACCATGATAGCATTTTCTGGAGAGGTAATGATAATAAAAGGTTATAACATGTAAGAAAAAAACTCTCAGGAATAATGAAATCAATCAAACTTTCTTGAAATTAAGTGAATTTCCGAATTAGCCTCACCAGAGTTGTATTTCCACCAAATATAACAGTCAATAAAATACTTATTGGTCCTTGTAATGTGAAGTGGTGGCAAATTGAGTTTACTTTGTGAATTTTTACATTGAAAAAAATATATCATGTTGCAGGGCATTATTTCAAAATTGTACAATACAAGTTTATATTTCTTTCCAAATGATACCTGAAACCCTCATTAGTATTTCCCCAACAATACAAAATGAATCTCTCCTGAATTTTAAAATGTTTTTAATCATTACATAGAACAGCTACATTACAATGCTTTTTAAAAATTCCAATCAATATATTTTAGATAACATGAATTTCTAATTTTCAAACTCATATTTGTATCGTTTGCATTTTCTGGCTTACAAAAAACACATTATTACATGCAACAACTTTGATAGCTCTCAAGGACTTTATGCTAAGTGGAAAAAGCCAGCCTCCAAGGTTATATACTTTGTGATTCCATTTACGTAACATCCTTGAAATGACAAACTATGGAAATGGAGATGCGGTTAGTGGGTGTTAGGGCTCAGGATGGAAGAGGGTGTGGCTGACAAAAAGGAAGCAGAAGGCAGTTCTTTTGTGTTGCAGTAACAGTTCTGACTCTGGATTGTGGTAGTAGCTACAGAAATCTACACACGGGACTAAGCTGCATAGAGTAATAGACACAAAAAACAGTACATGTTAAAAACTGGAAAATAGGGTTGGTCAGATAGCTCAGCGGATTAAAGCGCCTGCTCAGGCAGAGCAGGGGCCAGGAGTTTGATCACGGAGTGCTGTGCTGGCCCCGCCGCTGGAGCGCACTGAGATGGTGACTGAGACTGGGCGTGGTGGCGCGTGCCTGTAATTCCAGCGCTTGGCAGGCTGAAAAACAGGAAGGATCACTACAAGTCTGATTTGTGTAGAGAAACCCTTGTAGACCTTTGTATATATACAAAGTCTGCAGTCTATGGAACAATTTTGTAGCAACATCAGTTTCCGAGTTTGGATCTTGTAGTTCAAATCGAAGGGTGGTAAATCATCCTTGGGGAAACCAAGTGGAAGATTCACAAGAGTCCACCATACAAACTTTGCAGCTTTAGGGCTGACCTGATAGCTCAGCAGACTAAAGCGCCTGCTTAGGCAGGGGCAGGGTCCAGGGTTAGATCCCCGACCTGCTGTGCCTGCCCGACTTCCGGATGCGCTGAGACAGCTGAGACGGCTGGGCGCGGCGTTGCGTGGGCCTGCCATCCCAGCGCTTGGGAGGCTGAAAACAGGAGGATCACTACAAGTCTGATCTGTGTAGGGAGACCCTGAAGATCCTGTACTAAATACATAAATAAATGGAAAAAATTGCAACTTTTTGTATAGCTATAATTATTTAAAATAAAGTTTTAAAAACATGATATCTACTAATCCATGCTTTTAAAGTTAGAAAGACAATTGTCAAAAAGAAAATTAGACCTCCTAGCAGCCAAATTCTGTTACAAAACTCATCGACTGACAAATTTATTTTTTTATTATTAGAAAATTACTGAGGGCCTCATTTGGTGCCTTTTTATTTTTTATTTTTATATATTTATTGCAGAACTGGGGATTGAACTCAGGCCACTGCGCTTGCCAGGCAAGTGCTTATTCCACTGAGCCAGCTCCCCGGCTGCTGGTGCCTTTTTATTCTTCAAATATATTTCCAATATGCTTAGTAGTTTGGTTTCCACAACTACAATGTATACACCCCTTAGTCAACCACGTATTTATTCATTCCTATCTCAGAAATTCTTACGCATCTGTTAGAAGACATACTACTTCCCAGAACAGAAGAGAGGTGATACATGGGAAAGGAGGGGTGAGGACAAATGAACTAAATCAGAAAATCCTTACTTTTTTTGGTTTCGTTTTGTTTTTTGTTTTTTGATTTTTGTAGCAGGCATTGAACTCAAGGTCTTCCACTTGCCAAGGAGGCAACGTGTCATTGAGCTACATCCCCAGCCCAGAATCTGTACATGTGGGCATTTGGGATTTTTATTTTTAAGACAATGGGGCATTATCAGAGAGTTTTAAGTAAGGTTGTGAGATAGATGGCTGAATTTACTGTTTTTCCTCAAAACTATACTGGTATTCGTGCGCAAGATTAGTATTCAAGATAGAAGATTAGTTGAAAAGCTATTGTGATAACTCTACAATGATAAAATGGTGGCTATGAAGGTGATAGGGGTAGACAAACTTGAATTATTTAGGAGAAAGAAATGCAGGACTGGATTTGTAATTATTCTTTATAACCCATAGGATAGGAGGTAGGCAAACATGACTCAAAGGCGTTTGGATTCAGAAGGAGCTTGGAATAGAAAGGATATGCTAAACGAATAGCATGCTCACATTATAGCCAAGAGTAAAGTTAGTAGGGATTGAACATATAGGCTGAAATTCAGGAGAAAATATCTGGATGAGAGGTACAACACGGTAGAAATCATCAGTGTATGGCTCTCAGCTGACCATACATTAGAATCATATGAAGGGCTTTTAAAAATATTTATGCTTCTGCTCTACATAAGCCTAAGTAAATAAGAAGTTCTGCAGATGGGAGGAAAAGGCACTGACTTTAAAGGCACACAACTAGCCCAGGTGATTCCAACATGTAGCCAGGTTGAGAACCACTGCAAGGAGAACCTGTGGTAGAGGTGCCAAACCACTGCTGCACAAAGGAACCGCCTGAGAATCTATAAAAATAATACTGAAACCTGATTCTTCTCCCCAGAGAATTTGATTTAATTATAATTTAATTGGTCTAAGACAGGTCTGTGTAATAATCAGTTAATGCTGTCAACAATTGATGCACATATGTATGAGAGAGACAGAGACAGAGAGGCAGAGAGAGACAGACAGAGACAGACAGACAGACAGAGACAGAGATGGAGAAAGATTGGGAGAGAGAATGACCAAGTGACCAAGGTCAAGCTCCTGGAGAATTTTGACTTTAAGTCATGAAAACAGAAAAATCATAAAATTAATTACAGAAATAAGAGAAAAATTATATTAAATAATCAAAAAAGAGACAAATGTTTCAAGAAATGAGAGTGAGCACCAATACCAAATAAGCTAAGAATTACACTAAGGTGACAGTAGTAACCCTAGCCATCCATTATGAGTGTGAGCACCTTTATTAGAGCTGTCATGGCTGCCCTGTATCTCCTGGATCTATCCAAAAGGTTTACTTTTCATGATCATTTTGATTTGGGGGAAGGGCCAAAAGTCATATGGTACGACCCAATGAAAACAGCAGACAAAGATACACTTAATGTTTTTAAGAACCTGCCTTTCTATTGAATGGCAATCAGCAGCAGCCTTCACCACAGTTTTGATCATACTTTATGAAGACACTCATGCAAGTA